>APFE030930413.1:109139-165816 GCA_000404065.3 Pinus taeda
GAATTGATTTTGGTGATATTTTTTCTCCTATTGCCAAGGTAACTTCTATTAGATTACTTTTATCTGTTGTTGTTTCTTTTGATTTTGAGGTAGAACAAATGGATGTGAAGACAACATTTCTTCATGGGGATCTAGAAGAGGAAATCTACATGAAGCAATCTAAAGGCTTTATAGTGAAGGGTAAGAAAGAACTGGTATGCAAGTTAAAGAAGTCTTTGTATGGGTTAAAACAGTCACCAAGGATGTGGTATCAGAAATTTTATACATTTATACGGGGACTTGGCTTCACCAGAAGCAAAATAGATCACTCTATGTATTTTAAATTAGTTGGTGACCATGTTATTTATTTGGTCTTGTATGTGGATGATGTGTTGCTGGTTGGAAATGAAAAAGAAATTATCCAGGATTTGAAGACCCAATTGTCCTCCAAAATTCGACATGAAAGATCTTGGTGCTGTAAACTATATTTTGGGCATGGAAATTAAAAGAGATCATACAAAGAGGAAGCTTTGGTTAAACCAGAGGAAGTATGTCGAGACAATACTGCAGAGGTTTAATATGCAGGATAGTAAACCGGTGAAGGTTCCTATTCCTGTAGATGTGAGGTTATCTACTGAACAGTGTCCCAAGACACAAGAAGAGGAAGAGGACATGTTCCGTGTTCCATATGCAAGTGCAGTCAGAAGCTTGATGTATACAATGGTCTGTACTAGACCAGACATTACACATGCAGTGGGAGTATTGAGTAGGTTTATGTCAAAACCAAGGAAGGAGCACTGGACAATAGTGAAGCGAGTTCTCAAATACTTGCGTGGCACTAGTGATTATGGTTTGTGCTACCAAGGAAGACCAGGATTGGACAGAGTTTTGGATATTTGTGGCTTTGTTGATGTAGACTAGGCTGGAGATCTTGATCAAAGAATATCTACAAGTGGGTAAGTGTTTAACCTATTTGGAAATGCAGTCAGTTGGATGAGTGAGAAACAATATGTAGTGGCACTATCAACTGTAGAGGCAGAATACATGGCAGCCACTCATGCAAGTAAGGAAGCCGTTTGGTTGTAGAGATTGTGTTCATGTATGGGGTTAGTACAGGGAGCTATAAGGATAGACTATGACAGCTAAAGGGAAATTTTCTTGGCAAACCTATCATTTAAAGACAAAGCACATTGATGTTCAGTATCAGCTTGTGAGGGATAGGATAGAAGACAAAAAGGTGTTGCTGGTAAAGGTGGATAGTTTGAAGAATATTGCAGATGCATTGACAAAATCTGTGAGCTCTGAGAAGTTCTCTTGGTGTAGAGAAACAATGGGCATTTCAAGGTTGGAAAAATGACTAAGCTCTCCTGTGGACAGAAAACAACAAGTGGGATATTGTTGGGTTGTGTTATATTCTTTCCATGACTAACCTACGTAATGAACCGCGGGGTTAGAGGGGGTGCAGAGCCCCCCCATCGTTGCACCGATTGCGCAATGGGGGGGGTCACAGGGGGGGTGGTAGCCCCCCCTCTCTGGGGGGTTTGAAGGGGGCGGGTAGCCCCCCTTTGTGGGGTCTGGTGCAGCACCCCAGGAAAATTTTTTTTGGACCATATATTAGCTTGGGCGAACCTACCAATGGTTTTCGGTCCATGGTTTTGGATGCGATGGTTTTTAGTCCATGGTATTGGATGCTTCGGCATGTATAAATATGTTTTGTAACATTGACATGAAAATAATGAAAAATCAAGCTAGTAATCCCGGTTTTGGGATCCAGCGGAAAATCTCTGTGTATATGTGTTTTATGTGTTATGCTCTCGCATTGTTTATTTTCTTTGTTTTAGAATTCATATGCAGGTAATTTTTGTACAGGGTTAAAACCTACAGCCTTGATATATTCTTCATTGTAGGTATAGTGGTAAAGCCATACAAGTACCAAGATTTTATTTGGGTCATGATTTTGGAAAATTACTAGAGAGTTTTGAGGCCACTAATGTTAGTTTTGAAGGTAATGGGAAGAAATGGAATTGATAATGCAAAATCATTTAAAAATAATAATAACAAAATGAAGATAAACAATTGCTCAATCATTCTCTTTCTAGATTATCATGTTTGTTGTGTTATCACTCTTGGACACTTACTTTCTTGCTACATTAATCACATTTGGATTATCGTTTTGACAATGTATTGGGCTATCATTGATAAAAAGTGAATATAAAAACTATGTATTAAATGATTTCGCATGTGAGATACCTTGAGAGTGTACAAATACTCATACAAGCCCTATTACATTGAGTGAAATGAGCCTCAAATATATAGTCTTTCACATTACCGGGATGGTTTCAACCACTCCCTAGATATTAGGATCTGAGATCTAACATTAGAGTCTCAATCCTATCCTTAAGATAACTAACTATATCTTTCTCCATTAATTCTATCACTCCCCCTTAATGGAGAAAGGGTACTGAAAAAATAACATATGCTCGTCTAGTCTCAGCTAGCCTTACAATTGAAACATTAAAGCTTGGTAATAGAGTTTCCATTTTAGTCTTCTTGTAGCAAAGCCCATACTTGTTCATTTGTGGATGAAGCTTCATCTTCACTTTCTTTGCCATAAGAAAATTATGGAGCTTCACCTTCTTATTACATTTTCTCGCCCTCTGGAGGAACATATGAACTCTTATCCTCCTCTTCGAGTATATACTAACATTCTTTGCAACATATGAACTCTTATCCTCCTCTTCGAGTATATACTAACATTCTTTGCATTTGATGTTGAAGGTTCTTGGGATTCTTCAATTTCTTCTTCTTGTCTCCCTATATCTCCACAAAGAACAATGTTAGATTTATAAATAGGACCACATTTACTTTTGTCTTCTTACTCATTGAGGAGAGCTTTCATTTCTCCATCTCTCCATACATCCCTCTCTGGTGACATAGTTATGCCTTCAGCCTCTTCACTCAGTTCCGTTGCTACAAGCATGTTCTGCATTTGATCTATATGTGAATATAGGCCTTCCTTCTCACCAAACAGTAACTCATCAATAAGAAGTTTTTCAATCATCAAATTGATCCACTCATCATGAGGTATATAAGTCTCATCAAACTTGATTTCTGCATGTGAAAAAAATTTAGGTTCTACAATAATGGATGTGTTTTCATCATCACAAGTTTCAGTTACACACACACATTCATCACCCATCACCCATCATTGCATCTTCAGTTTCACAATCAAATATGGAATCATTTTCAAAAGCAATATCTTCAACATAATTGCCCTCATTCAAAGAGAGTTTCATTTCTTAAACATCCCATAAAAAAGTTTCACTAAGAACCTCTCCATATTCATATATTATGTTGAGTATGATGTTATCATCTAATGCAGATGTTGTAAGACTTAATGTTGATGCATGTCCCCTATCATTAATAACATCTTCAACATAATCCAATGAATTTACGTTCAGTAATACTATTTTCATTTCATTTGCTTTTATCTCATAATTCATACGTGAAAAATATGGTAAATCTAGCATTAACCATTTAATAATCTCACGAAATTCCAAATCTGCATCTTGATCATGAAACACATCACTAAATTCAACAAAACAATATTTTGCATTTCTCTTTTGATGCTTTCTTCTTAGTTTTCTACGAAAATCTTTCATTTTACTTTGAAGACCCATTTTCTCTCCTATTTCAGATCTGGAAATCGATTTCCACCCGGCTCATTGCTGCCCACTTCAGTCTGCTTTAGCAGCCACACCACAGCACCACAACCAAAACACATAGTCGAATTTCACATGGATGCTCTAGGATTTCCCCACAGCTTCCAGTGCTTGTCTAAACACATGCGCTCAACTCCTACAATACTCATGCACTCAACTCCTATAATGCTCACACTCCAGCCACACAGGGATGGGCCACCAGGTCGATGGAACAATGGAGGATCCCAACAGCCACACCACAGTCACAAAAACAAATGGACACCTTGCAAGGGCTAGTAATGGAGCATGATTACATTGTATTCGACACTTGCATTGCCAGTATTTAGATCAAAGGAATTGTTTTGAGCGACGGCGTAGCCTCGAGCCAAACAAAAGAAGCTGCTGCCTCCCACGATGGGCATTTCTCTCACTTCATCGAAAATCGCATTCTTCCCCGCCATGGCGAGGGTCATGCCGTTGTATTTGCCACTCTTCAAAAACAAATGTCGTTGCCATCAGCTGCGGGACTCTGTGTTCGCAGAAGGAAACGTAGATACCCTGGGCTCTGTAACTTCATCTACGACCTTTTTACACAGAGGCAGCCAGCACACGGATGTTCCTCCAGGTGAATCTCACACCTTCCACGGCAATCCGCAGGTCAATTCTCCACCACGGAAGTCCGAGCGGCACCACCACACTGCACGATCTCACCACTTTGCCGCAGATGTTCCTCCACGGGGATCGTCCTCCCGTTTCTCGACTAAGGAATTGGCATGTGTAGCATAGTTATTGAATCGTATTTCCATTTGACTAACGTAATGATATCATTGTTGGAGTATATTAAAAGCATGCGAGGATGATATTAAATACTGAGATAATATTATAAATAAGTGCATGCAAATGCTATATATCAGTCGTTGTGGAGGTTGTATATTAATCACATGTGAAGCGTCGTATATCAATAATGCGTTGTATATAACAATTATTGCAGAGCAATGTATCAAGCCTGCAGGAAACAATACTATGGTAGTGCATGTGAAAAGTTATATCCATATGCCATAGCGCAACTATATATAAACAATGTCGTATACCAATAACGCGAAGGTTGTATATAATAATTATTGCAGAGCAATGTATCAACCCTGCAGGAAATAACACTATAGTAGTGCATGTGAAAAGTTATATCCATATGCTATAGTGCGACTATATATAAACAATGTCGTATATCAATAATGCGAAGGTTGTATATAACAATTATTGTAGAGCAATGTATCAAGCCTGCATGAAATAATACTTTAGTAGTGCATGTGAAAAGTTATATCCATATGCTATAGTACGACTATATATAAACAATGCGATGGAGCCATTTACCAAACAATGCAATGAAAAAATATATAAAACATGGGGATGAAAGGATGATTGATATGGCTACAATCAATGGATCTAGTGAAGATACTGTGATGAAACTATATGTTAGTACATGCCCAAGGTTATACATCAATGTTGTGTGCGATGGATGTGATATCAAAAGGAGACTACATATAGGGTAATATATTTGGAACATTTTTATTTGTGGGAGGTTTTCAATACACTATTACCATCACCTCATAGGTTTGCATAAATAACAAGCCATGTTAAAATTTTTGTTATACTATGTGAAAAGGTTACGATAATGTCAAACCAAAGCATGCGATAATATAATATCATAAGTCAACGATGAGACTATGTCGCAAATATTACAAGGGTAGTTGTTTATTACAAGGGTAGTTGTTGGGCTTTCACCAATAACAAAATACTAACCAATGGCACTCCGTAATATGACGTGGAGAACATTACATTAATAGGTGAATTATCTATAATAATGCTCATGGTCAATAGAACAAACATTAGGGTTTTGAATAATCATTTGTGTCTGTATGTAACATCCCATACTTAATCCCATGTAGAACCACTCTAAGTGCTTCTCTTGCCATCTTTCTACGATGATTGACCTCCTCCACGTCCAACACAACTCACTGATCGGCGCATTGAATAACTATGCATAAACCCTATTTTTTCACTATCTATCCATGCAATTCAATACCCATATGAGTCATGTGAAGGTTTTGTATTCATGAATAGAATTTGAACAAGCGGAAGAAATGCTGTAAGAATAAGTTTTGAGCAAGCTCGCAATCATGACGCAATAAGACATTCATCAAATCCCATGTTTCCAAGATTGACATATGCATTTATGGAAATACAAAATTTTTAAAATCATGTACTCAAAATCTTACATGACAATAGATCTCGAGTTGTAGGTACTAAAGAGAAAAAGAATTTTGGCGTAAACAACACCAAAAACCATTTTATTCATAATAAGGGCGAGAATTCTCACTACTATTTTATGATATATACATTTTTATTAGGTTGAAAGATTTTTCTGGGTGCCCTAATAATTGGTTATACATTTACAAATAAAAAATCATTTCATTATTTCTAGGTCGTGTGGGGTTTAAAAGCCTATTGTTACAAATAATTCTAAAATAAGAAGAGGAATGTAGCCCCTTTTGTATGTGTGCTTGCTCACAGGAAAGTGAATAGTTCAAGAGTGCCATTGAAAGGGAGGGATGAAAATTCCTTATCACAACCCTTCTTCTTATGAATAGTTTAAGAGTGCCATTGAAAGGGAGGGATGAAAATTCCTTATCACAACCCTTCTTCTTACTAATCGGTGGAAAGACTGAAGTCACAAGGCTTAATCAAATGATCAACTTCATCTTCGGAACAATGTTGATACTTGAAGGTTGTGGATTCCTTTGAACCCTTAATCCTAGTTCTATGTATTATTGAATTCAAATGCAGTAAATAATTAAATTATCTAACATTTTCAATGTTTTCAAATGGTTCCCTAATTATTGGTTGCATGAATGAATTTGCTTGAGGATTGCTACAGTATATGAATTCACAAAATATGGCATTAATCCATTTTCTTATAATTTTCCTATTAGAAATATTATTATTAGTAGGAACATTGCAAGAACCTAGTATATATGGCCTAGGCTCACATATTGTAGTTGTTTCGAGTGGCTCATGAATACTATAAATCCTCAACAAAGAGGATATAGTACCATTTCAAAGTCAAAGATACTAGTATGATTTACCATGATATGGATATCCATGCTCTACCCTCAAATCCCATTTTGTTTTCTCCACTATATGTAATATATTGTTAATAAGAAATACTATAAGTCATGCAAAAGTCACTTGGAAGTGAATAGTTTTATGAGTTGGATAAGCAATGATAGAATCTAAAAAGGCCTGGGAGAGGTGAAAGGCAACCAACCCACTTTCATAAAAGACCCTCATGCCTCATTCATCGAAGATTTTGGCACTTGAATTCTGTACCATAGCTATAACGTTCTAGGCTTTGAGTGCTCTTTCTCTTGGTAGTTAATAGGATGAGTGATTGTTAGGGTACAATTTGTGTTTTAGAGATGAAATGAACTTCTCTCATCCCACTATTGGGTTTCGATGAGCTTGTCACACATGTATTTGAATGGGTAGTAGTATTAATGAGAATATTTTCACTTCTTGCGTTGATTCTCGTGTGTTTTAATGGCATTAGTAACAGCTATCCTATGCTTTTTTTGGTATATGGATGTGAGTTTACATATTGTTTACATGTTAATGAACTAATTTGTTGCATATGGCTTATATGGTTTCTTAATACCTCTACACTTTATTCCATGCACATGCTAGTAATATATTGTGAATTAATTTGCATTTTACCTCTAGCATCTTCTTGCTTGTATCTCTTAAGGTGATATTAGCTAGTTAGTTTCTCTTAAGGCATATTGTTCTTATTTTTTTTGTAATTAGACTCTTTCACTTTGTTTTGCAAGTTTATTAATCGATCATTGACTTAATCCTCATTCTTTAGGCATCTCACAATTGGTCTCAAACACACATCTCCACATTTAACAACCAAGATAAAACACACACATGGTGCCATTCAGGCCCACATACTAGATGGGTCTCCTATCCCAAATGATGTGAGGTCCAATCGAGATTTCATACCAGTGGTACCCCTACTATTGGTGATATATTTTGGTTCATCAAAAAAATTCTAGAAAAGGTAGGAGATGACACTTATAAAATCATTCTACCACATACATGTGGATTTACTCAATTATGAATGTAGAGAACCTAAAACTCTATGAGCCTTTTGTGCTAGATCAAGAAGAGGAAAAGGTCTTATCTTCTATAGAGGATTTGGCACTAAATGCGTAGGTAGAGTTGATAGAGGATACAATTTTGTAGAAGAGTTCCAGAACTACAATACATAGGAAACATGACCTTTGGCATATTGGCTTGAAAGGACATCTTGTAGGTGAGGCTGAATGGTACACCCGAGGATTCGAGATGGAGAAAAGAAATTCCTCACCTCAATTAGTAGAATATTTTGGGACAAAAATCCTCCAATCAAAGGGAGGTGTGATATAGAATGGATCACTATAATTTTTTCATCCATATCAATTCTTTGAGAGTGGAAAATGTGGAGGAATCAACTCACAGGAACATTTTTACCAGCAAGACCTAGTTTGGAGATTTGGGGTCTAAAATATTTTGGGAGCATTTTAAGAAATTAAACAAATATTTATGAGGTTAAACTTTGCCACTTCAGTACCCACCTTTTCCCTGATTCTAGATAGATATACCGTTATAATGGTGCAATAATATCATCAATTGGGGTCTGTATGCAAAGGTTATGCCACTAAGCTTCATGTTTTTCCCACCATAATTCAAGAGGATGCCACATTAACTCCCATTATTCATGGAGAAATGGGTTATCCATGTGATCATGATGATTATTAACCTAGAATATTCCATGTTGTAGCTTTGGTTAAGAATTGAGGGAGTGAACCCTAACCACTAGTAGCTATTGTGTCGTGTCATAATTGGGCCACTAGGAGAAAAAATGGGTTTTGCATTCTTTTCTAGTGAATTTTGTTTCGTAGACAAGTAGAATAGTCAAGAGGGATAAGGAGAGAGAGAATAAATATGATTTGTGCACTGTAGTAGCCTATATGACACATGGCTTACTTATTTGTACTTACAACCATTTTCTATCAAGAGAAAGAGAGTGAAGTGGCCTCACCTTCCAACTAGTTTTTCTCTCGAAAGGGTTTCCTATGTTATATCTTGTGTCAATCATGGTTTGTGAGTTTTTATTTCATTGTTTTCTATTTTCTACATAATTATAATTTGCATGTATAAACAATAAACAATAATTTACAGATCTATAAATCTAGAAATAAATAAACCCTCATAGTGTAGATTTTGGGTTTTTAAATATAATTTTATCATATTGTTGTCACAAAATATTTAGTGGACTAGCCACGACATTTTAAAAATAAAATACTAAAGTGATATTGGACCCAATGAAAAGTAAATTATATTAGGAGCTATCCATTAGAATTCCTTGGCTAGAATACTCCAATAGTTTCCCCTAGACACCAAAATGGTGAGTAAATGCTACGAAGAGGAGACTTATCACACGCATAGTAGAACGTGAATGTGAAGGGGTATCTCCAATGGAAGAACTAAGCTAAATTATTTCCTTTGGAGGAATAATGAAGTGATGAACAATCACAAAAATAAGTATATAATAAAGCGATATTGGACCCCAGGACATGTAAACTATTTTAGGAGCTAGCCATTAGAATTACTTGGCTATAATACTCCATTAGTCTCTTCAATATTCCTACATAGAAAAAATTTTATTATGTATATTTCCCGAGGAAGAAGATTTGTTGAGATACGAAAATGGTGAGTAATTGTCAAGAAGAGAAGACTTACCACACCCTTAGCAGATCATGGAATGAAGGGGTATGTCCAATGTAAGGAGTGAGCTAAATTTTTTCTTGTGGAAGAATATTGAAGTAATGAACAATCACATATATAAGTATTAAGTGTTTTTGCAATGATGTCAAAAGGAAATATTTGATTTAATGTCTTGTATGACTTGTAATGAGTATAATGAATTATCTTGCATGGTTGTGACAGTTTTTGGGTCTAGATGATGATGTCTAGAAGCTGAGTTGCAAGTCTAGATAATGAGGGTTGAGGTTTCAAATTTTATAAAGTATGTTGGAAGTTCGTCATAGTACTTATGCACACTACCATAGGCTTGTCATAGTGTACTAGTGACACTATCGTAGGCTTGCCCTTATATGGCTATAACACTTCCTGGAGGTTGCGAAAAGAAAAACCTTGAACAATTTTTTATGGTAATGTCCCATGGTATTCATTTTACCACGTTAATGCACTTTCAACCTCATTAAGGACACATGATTAAGTTTTGAAATATCTTTCATTCATTGAATATGATAGTGGATCGAGTCAAGGAGAAAATGTTTGATGCACCAAACCGAATCAATAAAGTATAAATAAGTGTATTTGGCTCTCCATTTCTTCTTGTAATTATTGTTTAATTACTCCAAAGAAATATTTATATGAGAAATATTTGTGAAGGAATGATTTGATCATATGAGTGAGTGAAGTATTATAAGGTAATGTGAGCAAATTAGTGAAGTAATTTTAATAATATGCCTATAGCAACTTGTTGAAGGAAATCCTCCCGGATGCGGGTGATTGACAGCCAGGATGATACGTTGGAGGCGCGTGAGGAGGGCAAGTGGTAGCCCTACCGCGCCAGTCGTAACAGCTATGGGTTGCCTAGCCAGCTTCCCACAGATCCATTTATGGCAGCAATAATGCTGCCATCCTAGCTTATCATTCTTAGCGCGATGGCGCTTAGCTCATTCCGCATAGATGCTGTTAAGGGCAACCCTTAGCGGGATAGCTCTTCCACCTTCTACCCGTCTGCTCTAGTGCATGATGTCCACTCTTCCATGTTTGTTTGTCTCTGTTGTGCTATTTGCGCTTTCATAATCTTTGGCCTCCATTCTCTTCTGGCTCCCGGCGTTCACAGCTTTTTTCGGGCTCAGTCTCTGGCTTACTCTGAGCATACGCCTCTCAGTCATTTCTCTGCCCTCCATCTTCCGTTCACCAGTCCTCATCCCATAATTATGCCAAGAGAAAGGCTGAGAATGGTAAGCAGGCATGGAGGTTCGCGTGGGCGCACCACCCACCAGCACTCCTTCACTTCTCTGGACCCCTCTGAGGATGCATCGTTCAATATAGCGACCAGACGCAGTAGGGGCAGGGGAAGGGGGCAAGATAGAGGCAGAGACTGTAGACATAATGCGCATCCCATAGCTCGCTTCCGCATTCCATGTTCTCTGGCCAATTCCACTTTCATCGTCTCGGTGACTATCGAACAATGTGAGAATGTTCCAGGTTCGGGAGCTTTTCAACATGGGGTTCCTGTAGCACAGAGGCAGGTAAGTCAAATTGCCACCCAGTGCCATGTCTCTGAAGGAGTGCCTACACTGCACACTAAAGCTAGTGCTGGCCCAACCGAGCCTGTGAGAGGAGAGCCTTCAAGTTCTATGGCTCATTCATTTGACTGCACAAACTTAGGACAATTTGGATGCAAAATTGTGGAGGAACAACCGTCAACCTCAGATGCAGATTGAACCGGTCAGCACCTCTAGTTTTTTGGGTCTGCCTCTGAAGCTGAAGTTCTCCTTCTTTTCATTTTTCAGTGTTCATGCCTGTTTCAGGCTTCTGTCTATGTTTCAGGACAGGGTCTGTTTATGTTTCTGTATGTGTCAAAATCGGTTCTTGAAAAGTAGTGGTAAACTTAGTCCGATATCGTTGTATGAATCAGAGTCTCGAGTCCTTCTAGATTTTTATGTGTCCCTTGGTACTAATTTCTTTGATGTAAGGTTTTTAGTTGGTTCCACAGTCAAGTAGTCAAGATTTTTTTTGCTCTTTGCCAACTTCATGGCATGAACTCTCGAGGGAGTGACCTCACTGTAACCTTTTTGTATAAATATAGAAGTAGACCAATTTAGAAAACACAACCTTGTTGAAGGAAATCAAAATTATGTGAGAGATTGTTGTGCATGTCTTAGTTATACTTTTATGCAGGGTATCAATATTTGGAGTGAAGGAATTGTTAAATATTTGTCTCCATGTTGTAGCTTTTGTTGAGGTTTTTGTTGTGTGTTGTTCCTTATACCAGTATAGAGATAAAAATTTCATTGTTTTTGGATATAATTTCATAGTTATATTTGTTTAAGTTGCACCTCAAGCAAGTGGGGGCTTGGTAAATTGTTGTAGGGGTGGTGGCTCCTTGTTGATAGTGGCCAGTAGAATCTATATAGAGGAGTAGTTTCTCCTAGTAGCTCAGGCTATCATATATATATATATGTGAAAGACAAGATTGACTGGTAAAAAAAGAGAAGCAAAGAAGTATCATGGTTTTCTTTGCCTAAAGGGATTCCACCTAAAATTATGGTTTTCTTGTATTGTGCTAATTTTTCTTTCATTGTTGCATCTTTTGATTAATTATTTTAAGTTTTAAAATGCCATATTATTGTAAAATTTTATGAAATATTGATTCACCTGCCCCTCTCAATATTTCTTGATCCTAACAATTGGTATGAAATCTAATTCTTTCGAGTGCAACTTAATTGTTGGAAGGATATATAAAAGGGGATGATGGCTTCTAAAGAATCTAATGTGCCTATTTTTTATGGAGAAAACTATGGAGTATGGAAACCGAGGATAGTAGTATATTTGATGTATTTGGGTGTTGATGTGTGAGTGACTATTATGTTAGAATATACACACCCTCCTCATCTACCTACAGATCCTAATGGAAATATGATGTATACAAATAATGCAAAGTCCATAAACGCCATTTTCAATGGACTTAGTGAGACTGAATTCATTAAAGTGATGCATTGGAAGTCAACAAAGGATGTATGGGATAAACTCAAGAATAACTATGAAGGAAATGATAAAGTGAAGAATAAATAGCTTCAAATCTACATAATGAGGTTTGAGCGCTTGAAGATGAGAGACAAAGAAAGTATTGGTGAATACTTTCATGAAGTTGAGGAAGTTACAAACTTGATCAAAGATATAGATGAGAAGCTTGAAGATGAAGTGATCATTTTGAATATTTTGAGAACCCTACCAATGAAGTTCAATGCAAAAATTTCAATCATCAAAGAAATGAAGGATCTGAGTACCCTCTCCATGGAACAACTCCTCGGGACCCTCACTGCATCTAAGATGTGATTTTCAGAACAAAGGTCATAATCTAGTGAAGCAAAATTCAAAGCATCAAAGAAAGAAAAGGAGTAGAATATAGCCAAGGAATTTTATAAGCAATCTAAGATATTTGAAGAATGTTCCAACCATGAATCAAATCAAGAATTGGCTCAGTTCACTAGAAATCTGGAGAGGGGATCTAAGAAATATAAGCGTAAAACATATTTCAAATGTTTTGACTATCGATTATTTGGGCATTTTGCATGAAAGTGTCCATACACAAGAGAGGAAAGGGAGGAAAAAAAAAGGGAAGTGAGGGGGAGGATTAAATTCTAGAGATATTAGAAGTGTACAATTCAAAAGAAAAGGAAATTATTTTCCAAAGAGGAAACCAATTCCTCGATAGCTAGAAACAAGCCATCATCCAAGGAGGAATATGATGAATTTCTTCCGGTGGCCCTTGATTCCAAGGATGAATATGGTTTTGAAGTAGTGGTGGACTATGTGTTAGTGTTAGTATCTGCATGCTTCCATCAGGGATCAAAATTTGCTCTTTCCAATTTAATTTTAGGAGTTCCATACTGAAAATTTTGCATTATTCCATTAGTTCATGATACACTAATCCACTGATGGTTGGTTTTTCTCCTAACAAAATCTAAATTCTTCCCTCATAGAATGTACTTGATGATCCTTCTTCATATTGTCTTCAATTA
Organism: Pinus taeda; assembly: GCA_000404065.3. Lineage (NCBI taxonomy): Eukaryota > Viridiplantae > Streptophyta > Pinopsida > Pinales > Pinaceae > Pinus > Pinus taeda. The sequence goes on from APFE030930413.1 coordinate 122,704, forward strand.
TGGTTTCATAATCAATCTGCAGTCCATTTCATAAGGTCATAGGGCATGATTTCATTAGGTCTTAGGGTTTCATTACCAAGGTGAAGAAACTAATTTTAAAATGTACATAAAGGTCGGCAAGGGTATGAGGATGGTCAATAAATCAAGCATGATGGCATATAATTCATAGCTACTGAAAATTATTATCTTTTAACCTAATGTAATTTCACCTCAAAATCATGTTTTTAAGGTGAAAATAGAGTATTTAAGTTTATTTTATTTCATATGTAATTTTAAGTCACTATATGTAATAATTGATCTTAGCTGCACCCGAGCATCTCTCCTTGCTGCAAGACAAAGAAACACTACAAAATTCAAGTCAAATTGAGCATTTATCAACCTGAAAAGATACAAGAAGAAAAGGCATTAAAAGAGAGTTATGAAAAAGAACACGAAACATTGGAAAAATGGGGATTTCAAGTGAAAAATCAAAATCTTCTCCTATTTAAGCCCTCACATTTCATTTTCAAAGATCATTATTCTCATTTAGCAAACAAAAAAACCAAAAAGTGAGAAGAAGAGGCAAGCTTGAGGGAGTTTCGAGCATCAGGAGCTTGGTGGTATGTGTTGGTAGAGTGGTGCTGCAGTTCTGGGCAAGGGAAGTTGGTGTTGCACGTTGAAGACTTGGTGTTGCACGTAGAGGCCAATGCTCCGCATCTTGAAAATTTCTCCAGTGTATTTCGACACTGGCACTATGCATTGAGGGTGGCATTGAGCATCACTGGGGTGATGCTACGCGTTGAGCAGAATTGCCAGAAACCCTCCCATTTCTCAAGCAAACTTCCTCTCATCTCACATTTGACCCTTTGATCCCTCTATCAAGTAAGTATACTCCCTTTATTTCATCATTACATTTGTAAATGCAAGGCTTAAAGTAATTTACCATGATAAAAATCAAACCCTAGTTTCACTCCATATTATCCTAAAAACCCTAAACCCCTCTGTTTGTCCCATCACCTATCATTAAAACTTAAATATCTTCCCTACATCACTACACATCCCCTCCACACGTATTCCCTCATTATTTTCTCTCATCCTAAAACCCCTCTCCCTCACTCTCATAATTCACAACTTACTCTTCATTTTCTAGTCTACCCTAACATATCCCTTCACTCCTAAAACACTCCTATTCATTTCCCTTATCCCTTTCTTAGGAGTGTACAACCTTAGACCTTGCAAACATGGACATAGAAGACTGGGACTATGAGGAGGAAAATAAAGACAACGATACATCAGTAGAGAGAACTAGATAGCAAAGAAAACCTCATAAGGGAGGAAAGATTATTAGAGAAGAGCCATCAAACCTTAAGGAATTGCAAGCTTCTCAGTTGGTTGTTTCACGCTTTAGATATCTTGGCTACAATGAGTTTTGTGAACAAGTAAAGAGAGTCCAATACCACCCAGAGCTAACTAGACTCTTTGTAGCTCATCTTTGGAACAACAAAGTCACTCTTGTTGGGGTGACATTCGCAGTCTCACCTTCCAACATTTCAGATGCAACCAGGATTCCTAATGTTTGTGAGAAGTGGTATAAGGCCCAGGACCTAGATGAACACTATTATGAGCCTTATATCAAACCCAAGGATAGAAACGAGGTGAAGAGACTATTTCCTTTCAGATTTTTTGAAAACAAATATGTCCCCATGATGAAAATCATCATGAAATATTTCACTTGTGACGGCAAATTCTCCAGGCTATACACATATCGCATCAGTCTTCTCATGCATTTTACCAGGGTAAGGATGCTGAACCTCCCTTATTTCTTTTTCAGGAACACTAAGAAGATGGCTCATTTTGTGCAAAAGAAGCCATACCCTCACTAGATGAGCAGTCTTTATCATTACTCTTTGATCAAGATCATTGTTCTCCATCATCTCAGTCTCCTTAACATCTCTTGGGAGACCCTTATTTCTCATGAGATCTTCAGGGGTCCTCAAATCCCTCCGCTAGTGTCTCAAGAAGTAGGAGGACCTTCTATCCAAGTAAAAACAAATGAGGAGGCCAAGGAGACAAGAACTACTGAGGTGCTCGTTTACATGACATATTAGAGGGGCACTAGGAGATTATTTGCAATAGATAGGCAAGTGTTTTCTCCATGGGATGTGGAATGGGCCTTGCCTTCTTCATCAACTCATAGGAAAATTCCAACTCCACATGACGTGGAAGGGGCTTTGCCTTCTTCATCGACACAATAGGTACAGGTGAAATAGCTGCACAAAGGCAAGGAAAAGATGCTAGAGCACACTCTTGATGATGAGGAGGAAAGGGATTTTGACTTGACAAAGCATGATGAGTTGGAGCAACATTATACTCATCATGGAGTTGAAATCATTGACTCAGAGGCCTAGGACGAAGAAACCATCAAAGACATCATCATACAAGAAAGCAAAGCTCAAGTGCAAGCTTTGACAGACAATTTGGAGAGGGCCAAGTATGTCATTACATACTAAGAGCAAGAAAACAAATAGTTTAGTGACAAAAAAGTCCTCATGGAGTTAGAAATTCTCAAGGCATAAAGGAAAAGTGGCAAAGAGACACAAGTCACATTGACTCCTATTGAGAAGGAGATTGAAAATGATAAGGATACTTGGCTTGAGAGAGTCAACCTACACCTTGAGAAGTTATTATGGAAGGCTAACAGAGACAACAAGATGATCAGACACATTGCTTATCATTACAAGACCTGTAACAAGATTTGCAACATGAGGGTCAAGAAAATGAAAGCTAGGCTAAGGCAGACCTTGAAAGGCAAGAAAGAGGAGGATAGGCATAGAATGATAGTTGAAGCCTCCTTGTTATGTCAAAGAACATGATGGTGCTGCTTCACACTAATTTTGGACAGGTTTGGAGAAATTTTGATCTTTTGCAAATTTTGAAATTGCACATAAAAGAAAACTGCCTAGAAGCGCACTGCCACCAGCACTGTGCTTTTCGTAGGGGAAGCTAATGAGGAAATGGCTTGAATTTTTGGATTTAGAGTAGTGAGTACATACACCCTAGCAAGTTTCAAAGTTTTTGGGGTAGAACTGGTTCACCAAAAGGTCAAAAAACACCCTAAAAATGACCTTTTTGCCACTTTTTTGACACACAGAAGTAGTATTGGGAAAGACAAGTTTTGAGTGGACCAATGGACCCAAAATTCAATATTTATAGATGTTCTGGAAAGTAGACTTGAATACATTTCCAATGAGCTATCATGGACTCAATTTGGATGCTGGGAAGATCTCCAAAAGGGACTTAAAAGTGGCACTGCGCGTTGGGCAATTTTGCTCAGGATGATCATTTTCTGAATTTTTGACTATTTTTCATGGATTCTGTCTGATGGTGGATAATATACCTATGTTAATGATTTCATGGCTTGTAAATATGATGGATAAATAGTAATAGAAGGTAGATTCATTTCTTTATAAGTTAGTTTGAGATCAAATGAATCAGTTTTTCACTTTTAGAGGCAAGTTGTTGAGATGCCTATATTCCTATTTTCTTGTTTAGTGTTGGTTAGATTAGATCCTCATCTTGGGGATTCGACCCCTGAAGATGGGAGGAGGTTAAAAAAATTTCTATATCTTCTTGTTCTTCCTCATGGTAAAGGGTTGGACTCAGTTGGATGCTCATACATTGATTGTACATATTTGTAAGAAGTTTGACAGGAGACTAATAAGAATTGCAGTTATTTTTATGGGATCCATGTGGTATAGGGTTTTACTACAATTTTTTCTTTTGTGATCACATGATAGAATGTTTTGTGTGTTTCATTAATCATTCCATTTCTTCTTAGTGAATGTTTTCAAGTTGATAGGTAGAATCCATCACAACACTATTCTGCTTTGGGTAAATATTCACATTTATGTGTTTTCTATTGTTTAAGAATGATCCATGATTGTCACACTCCTTTCTTAGCTTTTCACCAGTCCTAAAAATCTCACCTCATCAAGCCCTATGGTGCTAAAGCCTATGCCTACCTTGCCCCATAGAACACCCTGCATTTCTGACCTAATTTCCCAGACCTAAACTGCCAACTCCTCCTGATCTAGCAAAACCTCTACAAAATCCAATCAAAACTCTCAAGCTACTATACCTAGCCTAAAATCATTTACCTAATCTAGTCACCTTGATTGAGATCCAAAAGGAGAGAGCCCTCTCCCGACCTAGTAGGGCTAGCTACTTGGCTAAGCTTGGTTTGTGGTTACCCTGGGATTGCCTCCCTTCAGCCTGAGGTTGATCTAGGTGTTAACATAGTGGCGACCATACTCGGGAAGAAAGACTAATCACCCCAGTAATATCTTTCATTTAAATTCTTGAACTTTGCATGATAAGTTTTAGAATTTACTAGGTTGAAATATAAAGTTGTAAAGCAATATAAAAAACTTCAAAATTTGAGCACACTGGCTGCAAGAAAGTACACTAGGGCCAATCCTGATTCCAATCCCACCCTAGTAGTGGATAATCTTTGATTTCAAGAAGACTCAAAAAATCCCGCACCTTCAATAAAAGTAGAGTCTTGCCCTGACTAGTGGTTGTCTTTGGAAGACCTCCCATTTGATCTATCGTTTGACATTTCCTTATTCAAAACCAAGTCTAAAAGTGCACTTAACGATATTGTTCTAGACCTGGAGTTTATTTCAGATCTAGACATTCAAAGGGCAAACCAGTCAATTGATGAGTGTATCCTAAATTCTCCTCAATCATCCTTCGCCACTGCTAAAATCCTTGAGTTTTCTAAAACAACATCCACTATCCTCAGTTCATCATTATTACCATCAACCTCTGAAGTTCATTCGTAATGTTAATTTATACTTCCCTTCCCCTTCAACCTATCATATCCTATCAAACACCTATTACCCCTACTTCTCCATCAACCACTCCATTAAACCCTAGTAGTCCAACTGTTCTTTCAAATCCACCTCGATTCACGGTTGCATGGCATGCACCGCTTGTTTTACCACAGAATCTTGGTGATATGCCTGTTGATTACCAAATAAAAATACCTCTTTTTGATGCCACTCAAAACATTACAGCTCAACATCATGTTGATAGAATGAATGACTTTTTTAACCTTCATGAGGTTGAGATAGAAGATGTGACTATGATATTGTTTGTCCAAAGCTTCGGAGGTGAAGTTAAAATGTGGTTCAGAGATTTATCCGTAGTCTCTATCACCACTTCTCTAGTCCTGCATAGGCAATTAGTGGATCGGTGGGAGGTAAAGAAGAATCCACTCCAAATCTTGTCTAAGTATGAAAATATCAAAAGGAATGTCAGGGAAAGTGTGCAAGATTATTATGTGAGGTTTAATGCAGTATGTAATGCTATTCTGGCCAACATTAAACCACTAAAGGGGTTAGCTTTACTCAATTTTCCAGATGGTTTCGATGCTGATATGGCATATCAGTTACCGAAACATGATCCCACTAGACTAGAAGACATGCAAAAGAACGTTGTAAACGTAGAAGCAAATCTACTAGCCAAACGAGCAAGAATGAGATTTGAAAAGAGAGTGACCATAAAAGAGGAAGCATCTAGCTCATATGTCAAGATGGATACTTTGATTTGAACAATTGAGAAGATGGTTGACTGGCTAACCATTACAGATAGACCTAAACCACTAATCAGGAATCCAAATTTTAGAGGGCAGCAGCAACCCCAATTCCAGATCAGGCAGAGAGAACAAAAGGCATTGGACCAACCACCACAACAACAGTAGATCAGAACTCCTTTGCGGCAGAATTATGTTTAGGGAATGGAAGGAGAAGATGATGATGATGATTCGGTAATTGAAGAAAACCATTTTTTCACTACCAATGGTATGCCCATTTTTCTGACAGAAGATGAAGAATATGCATAGGTATAAGACATTCAAAGGGATGAATATTACATATTAGCAAATGATGCAATTTTGAAGGCTTAGTCTGATGATTATCAATGAGGATGTATGAATGCTTTGACAGCACAATAGAGGCAGTATTATTTGAGGAGCAAAGATGTACCGATCAATCCCATTCAGAAAAGAAGAGATCTGCAATCAAAGAATGACTCCTCAAACATTCAAAAGAAAGGGAAGCAACTTGTTGATCTAAGTTCCTGCAAAGTACCATCAACAAATAACATTGCAAATGAGAAGAATAGTGAGTAGAATGCAGCGAAAGAGAAAGTAGAGAAGAAGGACCTTACTATCAAAGAGGTAGAAAAAGTTTCATCCTTTATTTTAGAAAGTGAAATTTCTAAATTAAAAATGTCCATTCCTTTGACTGAGCTGGTAACAAATAGAAATTATAAACACCATGTGTCCAGAATTTTTCAAATAGACCCTTTGTAAGACATGATAAATGTCAAAGATGATCATCCTAAACTCATTTTTGGTCCAACAATAGAAGGTTAGTGTGAAGATAGTGAAGTTTCTCCCTTTTATCTGAGTATTAGATTGCATGAATACATTCTCCATAATGCCATGTTTGATTCTGGAGCTTCTCATAATTTGATGCCTAAAGCCATTATAGAGAAGTTGGGCCTGGATATTACTATAAAATACCATGATTTTTACTCCTTTAACTCCAGTAGAGTTCATTGCATTGGTGTCATCAAAGATTTGGTAGTGTCTCTAGGTCAAATCCCAGCCAAAAATGTTTTGATGGATGTAGTTGTTGCTGATATTCCACAGTGATTCAGTATGCTTTCGTCTAGATTGTGGGGTGCTAAACTCAAGCTAACTTTACAACTTGACTTCTCTTATGCTACCATTCTCGTTTTCGGTTAATTGAGAAAATTATACTGGGAGAAGAAAATGAAATACATGATCACTAACAAAGAGAAGCCACTGAATCAACCAATAAATATTGTACATACTGATTTAGATTCATTTGTTTTGTACTCTGATAGTAGATTAAATGATTTAAATATTCAAATTGTAGAAGTAGATGATGTACCCAAAATTACATATAATTTTAGGGCAGTCCTTAATCAAGAAAAAGAGAAAGTAGAAAATTCTTTTGAGCAGCAAAAGGTTAGTGAAGAGCAGAAAAATGAAGTAATCAGTCAAGGTAGGGAAGGGGAGGAAACAAAATTTTAGCATCTAGAAGATAAAGCCAGCCTTTGGAGCATGGACTTTGATGGTGCTGTGGGTAAGGATGGTGTTGGTATAGGAATTTGGATTCACAACCCTGCTTTCTAGCCTACCAAAGTCCCAAGTAATGTTAGAGTATGTTCTTACAAGTTGGCTTTTGATTTCTCTAAAAATGGAGCAGAGTATGAAGATTTGATCATAGGTCTTAAAATTTTGAAGAAACTGAATGCAAAAAGGATTTTTGTCTATGGTGATTCAGAGCTAGTGATGAAACAGGTAAAGGGAGAGTATCAAGCAAAGCATCCATGGATGAGAGTCTACAAAAATTCAGTCCTAGATATTTTGAGAATGTTTCTTGAATATCCCTTGACAGCAGTACCTCAGACTCAAAACATTATTGCAGATTAACTCGCCACTGCTGCAAGCAATTTGAAGATCAACAACAAGTTTGAAATTCATGTCAAACACTAGCCTGCTATTTTGGATAATTTAAGGTATTGGCAAGTGTTTTGGGATGATAATGAAATTAATGCCTTTTTGCAAAATGAAGGAAAATTCAAGAATGCTTCCATTGATGATGATTGTGATACTGATGAACAACAGATTTAGGTGAATTAGATGGATGTATTATAGCTGAAGGATAACATTATTCCTTGAGGTCTCATACCTTCAAAGGAGATTTTTGATCAAGATGATGTGGCTAGAAAACTGAGCTTGGTTCCTACCAACAAAGGAGTTGAAGATTTCAATCTCGGAATAGCTGATAAGCCTAATCTTGTAAAGTTATAAAAAGCATTATCTCCCAAGGTAAAAGCCTGGTACGTTAGATTAATTTTTGAATTTTCTGATCTATTTGGATGGGATTATTTAGTTTTGAAGGTGTATGACAACAATATAATTCAACATAGTATTCCTATCAAGCCGGATCAAAAGCCTTTCAGACAGAAGTTGAGAAGGATCAATCCGAACCTACTGCCATCCATCGAAAACTACATAAATAGATTGTTCAAAGCTGGCATCATTGTTCTAATCAGATTTTCTGATTGGATTTTGAATTTGGTCCTCGTACAAAAGAAGACTGGATAAATAAGGTTATGCATAGATTTCGAGACCCTCAACAAAGTATCCTTAAAGGATAACTATCCACTTCCAAAGATGGACCATATTATGCAAAATGTACTTGGAGCATCACAGATGTCACTACTCGATGGTTATTCGGGTTATAATCAGATCTTGGTGCATGAAAAGGACCAAGACAAGACTGCCTTCACAACAACTTGGGCAACTTTTCAGTATGCCAAAATGCCATCCGGATTAAAGAATGCCAGAGCCACTTGTCAGCGAGCAATTGACATCACTTTTGCTAATGATAAGGATGTTTTCTTAGTTGTTTATTTAGGTGATTTGATGGTATTTTCTGGTTCTGATGATGAACACTTGCACCACATAAGGATTGTCTTTCAGAGATGTAGAAAGTTCGGTACTTCTCTTAACCCCAAGAAAAGCCTTTTTGCCATGGATGAGGGTAAGCTCCTTGCTCATATCATTTCTAAAGGTGGTATCCACATTGATCCTTCAAGGGTGGAGGCAATTCAGCATATAAACTTTCCGCGCAACAAAATGGAGATTCAGGCTTTCAATGGTAAGATGAATTTCTTACATAGATTTATACCCAATTTGGGGGAACATTGCATGAAATGACTAATATGTTCGAAAAGGACAGCACTGTGAAATGGATTGGAGATGCCTTGAAGTCACTCAATTTGGTAAAGTTTGCTTTGACCATAGCCCCAATCTTTATGAGTCCTGATTACACTCAAGATTTCATTATATTTTCATTTTCATCTGAGCATACCATGACTGTGGTATTGATGCAAAAGAGAAATCAGATTGAGCAACCCATTGCTTTTTTGAGTAGGACTATTCGAGATGTTGCCTTGTGGTATAATATCATTGAAAAACAAGTGTTGGCTCTCATAAAAGCATTGAAGGATTTCAGAGTATACATTATGCATTCACACACCATAGCAGATGTCCCCAATGCAGCAGTAAAAGTTGTTTTGATGAAAACCGATCCAGAGGGAAGAATGGTTAAGTGGATATCAGCAATGTTGGAATATCATCTAGAGATTAAACCCACTAAATTGATCAAGGGACAAGGCTTAGCAAAACTGATGGCATAATCAAATCTGCATGCTCTAGACATAAATCTCATAGCAGCAATGTTGGAGGATGAGGATGATGACTCGATCATTCATGTTTCAAAAATGTTTCTCCAATCGCTATGGTATTCTGATATAGTTTATCTTCTTCATCATCTTTTACCACCTCGTGGACTGTCAAGAAGCAAAGGTAGATCACTAAAACTCGGATCAGCGAAATTCTGCATTTTAAATAGTGCTCTTTTTTGGAAAGATTCGGGAAGGGTTCTTCTTAATTGTTTGGTTGAAGACAAAGCTCAGCAGGTGATGCACAATTTTCATAAAGGTGATTGTGGCAGTGATTTTTTTGGGAAAACAACAACTAACAAAGTTTTAAGAGCAGGATATTATTGGCCAACTTTATTTTAAGATTTGTATAAGATAGTGATGAGTTGCCATGAATGCAAAGCTTTTCAAGGAAAAATAAAGTTGCTTCCTCTTCCTTTGAAACCAATTCAAGTAAATGCACCTTTCCAGCAGTAGGGACTTGATTTCATAGGGGAAATCCATCCTATATCATCACCACAACATCGTTGGATCTTGACAGCTACCGATTACTTCACCAAGTGGAATGAAGCCATTCTGATAAGGCAGGCCACAAATACGGTAATTATTCAATTTTCAGAATCTAATATCCTCTCTTGTTTTGGTTTCCCTCACAAGATTATAATAGATAATGCAACAGCATTTAAATCCAAGAAAATGGTGGAGTTTTGCAACAAGTACAACATTACATTGGGTCATTCCACAGCATAGTACCAACAGGGAAATGGATTGGCCGAGTCATCAAATAAATCCTTCGTGAACATAGTCAAGAAAATGTTGGAGGCAAATAAGAAGAATTGGCATTGAAAGCTTGTTGATGCCTTGTGGGCCGTCAGAGTGAGCAGTAAGAAATCCATAGGTGTGTCACCTTTTGAGTTGGTTTATGGTACTAATACAGTATTTCCTACATCACCTGCAGTCCCAATCATGAGACTACTACAGGAAGCTGGCAGTGAAGAGGATAATATTCAATGAAGAATTAATCAAATGATTCACCTTCAGCAAACAAGAGGAGGTTTCCCAAAATACTTTTCAGTTGCAAGAAAAGATAAAGAAGATCTATGACCGCAAAACCAAAGCAGAAAAGTTTAAGCTAGAGGATGTAGTGCTGCAGTGGGATGCATGAAATGAGGAGAAAGGAAATCATGGCAAGTTCAAAAATCTATGGAAAGGACCGTACAAAATCTTAGCCTATCGAAGACAGAATGCCTTTTTGTTGAAGGAAATGGATGGTGAGGATTGTTCAGGAGGGCCAGTGAATGGTAGGCTCCTGAAGCACTACTATTTCTAAGACTGTTCCTTGAAGTTACTTCACCTTCATTGTATACTAGTTTGATTTCCATTTCAAGGTTTCAAGTACACTTTCATTTGAGCTTCGAGCTAGAAGTGAAGGCTATAATGTTTGAATGATTAGTGTCAAGTTTGATTGGTTTATAGTCAATTTTTAGGTCAGTTTGGTTCAGAGTCACTATTCAGTTGTATGGAGTCATTTTTCAATTTTTTGGTTTTGACCGTATTGCCCAATGGATGGGGCACTTGTTCTATGGTGTTCTTGACACCTCCAAGGAGCCGCCATCCCCAATAAGGCCAATGTTAGTGTCAGTATCTGCATACTTCCATCAGGGATCAAAATTTTCTTTTTCCATTTTCATTTTAGGAGTCCCATATTGAAAATTTTGCATCATTCCATTAGGTCATTATATACTGATCCACTAATGGTTGTTTTTTCTCTTTAGCAAATCTAAATTCTTCCCTCATAGACTATACTTGCTGATCCTTCTTCGAATTGTCTTCAGTTATGGTTTCATAATCAATCTGCAATCCATTTCATTAGGTCATAGGGCATGATTTCAATAGGTCAAAAGGCATGATTTCATTAGGTCACAGGGCATGATTTCATTAGGTCTTAGGGTTTCATCATCAAGGTCAAGAAACTAATTTTAAAATGTAAATAAAGGTCAGCAAGGGTATGAGGATGGTCAATAAATCAAGCATGATGGCTTATAAGTTGTAGCTACGGAAAATTATTATCTTTTAACCTAATGTATTTTTCCCCTTGAGACCATGATTTTGAGGTGAAAATAGAGTACTTAAGTTTATTTGTATTTCATATGTAATTTTAAGTCACTATATGTAATAATTGATGTTAGCTACACTTGAGCATCTCTCCTTACTGCAAGATAAAGAAACATTGCAAAATTCAAGTCAAATTGAGCACTTATCCACCTACAAAGATATAATAAGAAAAGGCATTAAAATAGAGTTTTGGAAAACAACAAGGAGCATTAGAAAAGTGGGGTTTTTCAAGTGAAAAATCAAAATCTTCTCCTATTTAAGCCCCCACATTTCGTTTTCAAAGATCACTATTCTCATTCAGCAAACAAGAAATCAGAAAGTGAGAAGAAGAGGCAAGCTTGAGCGAGTTTTGGGCATTGGGATCTTGGTGCTGCACGTTGGCAGAGTGGCACTGCGCTTCTGGGCAGTGCAAGTCGGTGTTGTGCATTGAAGACTTGGCATTGCGCATAGAGGCCGGTGTTGCACGTCTAGAAAATTTCCCCAGTGTATTTTTACACTGGCGCTAATCATTGAGGGTGGTGTTTCACATCCTTGGGGTGGTGCTATGCATTGAGCCGAAAGGCTAGAAACCCTCCCATTTCTTAAGCAAACTTCCTCTCATCTCTCAATTGACCCTTTCATCCCTCTAACAAGTAAGTATACTTCCTTTACTATGTCATTAAATTTGCAAATTCAAGGCTTAAATTAATTTACCATGATAAAAATAAAACCCTAGTTTCACTCCATATTATCCTAATAACCATAAACCCCTCTGTTTGTCCCCGTCACCTATCATTAAAACTTAAATCTCTTCCGTACATCAGTACATATCCCCTCATTATGTTTTCTCATCCTAAAACCCCTCTCCCTCACTCTCATAATTGACATCCTACCCTTCATTTTCTAGCCTACCCTAGCACATGCCTTCACTCCTAAAACACTCCTATTCATTCCCCCTATCCCTTTTTTAGGAGTGTACAACCTTATACCTTGCAAACATGGACAAAGAAGACGGGACTATGAGGAGGAGAATACAGACAATGATACCTCAGTAGAGAGAACTAGACAACAGATAAAACCTTATAAGGGAGGCATGATTATTAGAGAAGAGCCATTAAACATTAGAGAATTTTAGGCTTCTCAGTTAGCTATTTCATGTTTCAGATATCTTGGCTGCTATGAGTTTTGTGAACAAGTAGAGAGAGTCTAATACCACCTAGATCTCACTAGACTCTTTGTAGTTCATCCTCAGAACAACAAAGTCACTCTTGTTGGGGTGACATTCACAGTCTCGCCTTCCATCATTTCATATGCAACCAGGATTCCTAATGTTGGTAAGAATTAGTAGAAGGTCCAGGACCTAGATGAGCACTGTTATGAGCCTTATATCAAACCCCAATACACAAATGATGTGAAGAGACTATTTCCATTCAAATTTCTTGAAAATAAGTATGTCCCCATGATGAAAATCATGATGAAATATTTCACTTGTGAGGGTAGATTCTCCAGGTTATACACATATCACATCAGGCTTATCATGCATTTTACGAGGGTGAGGATGTTGAACCTCCATTATTTCTTGTTCAAGAACATTGAGAATATGACTCATTATGTGCACAAGAAACCATACCCTCAATAGATGAGTACTCTTTATCATTACTCCCCGATAAAGATCATTGTTCTTCATCATCTTAGTCTCTTTAACATCTCTTGGGAGACCTTTATTTCTAATGAGATCTTCAGGGGTCCTCAAATCCCTCTGCCAGTGTCTTAAGAAGTAGGAGGACCTTCTAGCCAAGTAAAAACAAATGAGGAGGCCAAGGAGACAAGAACTACTGAGGTGCCCGTTTACATGACATATCAAAGGGGCACTGGGAAATTATTTGTAGCTGATAGGCAAGTGTTTCCTCCACAAGATGTGGAAGGGGCCTTGCCTTCTTCATCAGCTCATAGGCAAATGCTAGCTCCACCAGATGTGGAAGGGGCTTTTCCTTCTTCATCGACACATTAGGTACAGGTGTAGTAGTTGCACAAAGGTAAGGAAAAGATGTCAGAGTAGAGTCTTGATGATAAGGGGGAAAGGGATTTTGACTTGACTCAGCATGATGAGTCGGAGCAGCATTATACTCGTCATGGAGCTGAAATGCTTGACTTGGAGGCTCAAGACAAAGAAACCGTCAAAGACATCATCATACGGGAAAGGGAAGCTCAAGTGCAAGCTTTAGTGGAAAATTTGGAGAGGGCCAAGTATATCATTACATACTTGGAGCAAGCAAAAAAATAGTTGAGTGACAAACAAGTCCTCATGGAGTTAGAAATTCTCGAGGCAAAAAGGCAAAGTGGCAAAGAGACATAAGTCACATTGACTCCTATTGAGAAGGAGATTGAAAATGATAGGGAGACTTGGCTTGAGAGAGTCAAACTACACTTTGATAAGATATTATGGAAGGCTAACAGAGACAACAATATTATCAGACACATGGCCTATCATCACAAGACCTATAACAAGATTTGCAACATGAGGGTCAAGAAGATGAAAGCTAAGCTAAGATGGGCCTTAAAAGCCAAGAAAGAAGAGGATAGACTTAGAACTCTAGTTGAAGGCTCCTTGGCACATCAAAGCACGTGATGGTGGTGCTTCACACCAATTTTGGACAAGTTTGGATAAATTTTGATCATTTCCAAATTTTGAAATTGTACACACAGGAAAACTGCCTAGAAGCGCACCGCCATCGACGCTGCACTTTTCCTGGGGGCACCCAATGAGGAAATGGCTTGTATTTTTCGATTTATAGTAGTTAGGACATGCACCCTAGGAATTTTCAAATTTTTTGGGGCAGAATTGCTTCACCAAAAGGTCAAAAAACACCCTAAAAATGACCTTTCTGCCACTTTTTCGACACACAGAAGCAGTCATGGGAGAAACAATTTTTGAGTGGTCAAATGAACTTTAAATGTAGAAATGCTATGGGTCCTGGAACGTATAGTTGAATACCTTTCCAATGAGCTATTATGGGTTGAAATTGGAGGCCAGGAAGGTCTCCAAAAGAGACTTGAAAGTGGTGCTGCGCGTTGTGCTAGTGGCGTTGCATGTTCGGCAATTTTGCTCAGGATGATCATTTTCTACATTTTTGACTGTTTTTCATGGATTCTCTCTCATGGTGGATAATTTACCTATGTAAATGATGTCATAGCTTGTAAATATGATGGATAAATAGTAATAGAAGGTAGATTCATTTCTTTAGAAGTTAGTCTGAGCTCAAATGAATCAGTTTTTCACTTTTAGAGGCAAGTTGTTGAGATGCCTATATTCCTGTTTTCTTGTTCAGTGTTCGTTACATTAGCTTCTCATCTTCGGGATTCGACCCCTAATGATGGGAGGAGGTTGAAACAATGTATATATCTTCTTCTTCTTCCTCTTTGTAAAGGGTTGAACTCAGTCGGATGCTCAGACCTTGATTATAGATCTTTGTAAGTAGTTTGGTAGGAGACTAATAAGTATGCTAGCTATTTTTATGGGATCCATGTGGTATGGATTTTTAGTACAGTTTCTTCTTTTGCGATCATATGTTATAATTTTTTGTGTGTTTAATTAATCATTACATTGCTTCTTAGTGAATTTTTTCGAGTTGATAGGCATAATCCATCGCAACACTGCTTTGCTTTGGGTAAATATTCACAGTTATATGTTTTCTACTGTTTAAGAAGTGTCCATGATTGTCACATGCCCTTATTGGCTTCTCACCAGTATTAAGAATCTCACCTCATCAAGCCCTAAAGTTCTAAAGCCTATGCCTATCTTGCCTCATAGAACACCCTTCATTTATGACCTAATTTCTCAAACCTAAACTACCCAACTCCTCCTCATTCAACAAAGCCTCTACAAAATCCAATCAAAAATCTCAAGCTAATATAGATAGCCTAAAATCCTTTACCTGAACCAATCACCTTGACTGAGATCCATAAGGAGAGACACCTCTCCTGGCCTAGTAGGGCTAGCTACTTGACTAAGCTTGGTTTGTGGTTACCCTGGCATTGCCTCCCTTCACCCTGAGGCCAATCTAGGTGTTAATACTATCAAGGAGAGATTGTTAGTGCATTGGATGAGATGAATAAAGAAAGGAAGAATAAAAAATCGTTGAATAAGAAACTACTAAAAAGAAAATAAGATGTTTCTTATTCTATTGATGAATCCTTGAAGCCACAACTTGAAGAGCTTGAAAACTTCAAAGAAGTTTTGATCCAATAGTTGAATGAGAAGAAAAATAATTTGACAGAGTTAGAAGCAGAGAATAAGTCTCTCACGCTAAGAATATGTGAGATTAAAAATCCAAGAACTCATGAAGAAGACATAGCCAACTTAAAACTACAGTTGGAGGGAGGGAAATACAGGAGGAAGCCCTCTCTAGTCAACTGGGAGATTGGGAGAAAAATTGTCCAAAAGTTGAAGCAGAAGTTGTTGACCTGGGATTAGATCTAAAAAAGGAAAAAACCAAGCAGATTTGAATTTGTGAAAGGATATGAAGCCTTAAAGGATATTTATAATGTCAATATTTCTCCAAAATATAAAATTAGCATAGGGTTTGGACTTCACAACAATATACAAAATGTCAACTAAGCACCAACTATGCAGATGCACTAAATGGAAAGGGAAGCCAAGCGAATACTGCAACCAACAACAAGAGAAATTATAAAATTATTGATCCATTGGAACAAATATAAAATATTCAAGGAAATAATAAAACCAATAAGAGAGGCAACAAAGGTCCATCAAATAACCTCCCTCTCATTCAAAATATAATATCAGGTATCCAAATTTGTTTTATGGCTATTGCTTTCCATGCCCTAATTTTTGAAACAAAACCATCAATTGTAGAATGAATCTATTTTCTTGAAAATATGCTGCTATAATGAGAGTTGTTCAAAAACTTAAAAGATCATTTATTATTAGTAAAATTATTTCTCTCCATTAACAGATGAAATCGAGTGTTTCATATGTAATTATTTTAGCCACAAGGAAAATGAGTGCAAATCCAAATTTTCTAGTCCTCCCAAGTAGCATATTCAAGGGAGACCAACTCAATTAAAAGTGGTGAAATGATTGAATTGGAAACCAAATAGATATAAAAAAATGTGGGCTCGCATTTTCAACCCATGATCAATATGATAAACGGCTTGTTAACAATGGGTGCTCCAAGAACATGATAGGTTATAAGAGCACTCTTTTGTATCTAAAAGAGACCAAGAAAGGAAATTTTAGTTTTGGCAATGATGCTTCAACTACAGTCAAAGGAAAAGTGATTGTAGGGTTGGATGGTAAAACAAAGACTCAAAATGTGCTCTACTTTGGTGGATTGAAGCACAATATTCTAAGTGTAATTTAGATGTGAAACAATTACTATTAGGTAATTTTTAGATATAAAGATTGTGAAATCAAAAGTGTTAGATCTAGAAAATTGGTCTACAAAGCAATAAGAAATGACAAAAATGTGTATGTATTTGATTATTGCAAAGTTAAATTTTGTATGAGAATGATAGATGAATCATGGTTGTGGTATAGAATAATAGGCCATGTGAAATTCAAGACTAAATTATATTCAACTTCGAGAAATTTGGAGCTAGTGCATACCAATATTTGTGGGCCTACAAGAAAAATAGTCCAAGAGGAGAAAGGTACTTCATCCTGATCACTTATGATTTCTGGAGAGCTACTTAGATCATGCTATCGCAAGAGAAATCAAAAGTCTTCAATAAGTTTAAAATTTTAAATCTCAAGTTGAGAATGAGAAGGATTTGAAGATCAAGTTTCTAAGATTCAATAGAGGAGGTGAATATATGTCCAAGGAGTTTGAAAATTTTTGTGAAGACCATGTGATTAAGAGACAATATTCAATTTCCATAACACCGCAAAACAATTGTGTGATGGAGAGGAAGACATGTTGATTGAAGATATGGCACGAGCAATAATGTATGAGGCTAATGTTTCACTTACGTTTTGGGGAGAAGTAGCTCAAGCAATAGTATACTTTGAATACAAAATTCTACTTAGAAAAATAGTGACAAGACAACTTATAAGCTATGTCAAGGGAGGCTTGCAATAGTAGACTAGATGAGAGTTTTTGGAAGAAAATTATATGTAAAGATGAATGATGAAAATCTTGGAAAATTTTACTGATGGTATGATGAAGGTATTTTTATTTGTTATTCATTCAAAATAAAAGGATAGAAGTGTTATAATATAAGGACAAAGAAAATAGTGGAGTGTGTTGATGTCCTTGTGGATGAGATCTTGCCAAATCTAAATATCCTAAAGAACCAATTTATGTAGATTATGCTTCCAGAGAGTATGAAGATCAAAAGTGGCATTTGAGGAAGAAGAAGAAGAAGAGAAGAGTTGGGTGTGTTTTATATTCTTTCCACGACTAGTCACACATGCGGGGCGGAGTAGCAGCACCCCTTGTTTGTTGCCTTAGACATAGTGGGGGGGTCACAGGGGGGTCATACGGGGGTGCATATCCCCCATTGTCGAGGAGTTTCAGGGGGGTGGTACACCCCTTGTACAAGGTCTATGGAAGCACCCTAGGAATTGTTTTTTGGGATCCTATATTTGGTAGGCAGACCTACCTATGGTTTTGTGCATGGGTTTTGCACATGGCTTTAGGCATGATCATTTTCTTCCCATGGTATTTTGTAGATCTAGTCAAGGGAACTACGGTTATGTTCTAATCCAGGGTTAATGGATTGGGCTTTATGAATGCTTCGGCATGTATATATATGTATTCTAACATTGTAAGAAGTATAATGAAAAATCAATCTGGTTGCCCTGGTTTTGGGATCCAGGGGAAAATTTATGTGTATATCCGCTTTATGTTTTATGTTCTCATCAGTGTTTATTTTCTATTTTTTTAATTCGTATTCAGGTAATTTTTGTACAGGGTTAAAGCCTACATGAAGACTCCCAAAGGAAGCAATTCTTCAGAGGAAAATATTTGGAAATAAGACATTAGGAGTACAGAAAAGGATGAGATTGATGACGAATACGATGACGAATACGAACTAAGTAGACTTTGTATTGATATGCCAAGTCGAACCATATAATTCCAACAAGGATAGTGAAGATAGAAATTAGATCAAGGTAGTGAATGAGGAGCTAGACCAAATAATAAAGAACACTTGGAAACTATTACTAGGACCAAAGGACAAGAATATCATTTGAACCAAATGGATCTACAAGAAAAAAACTAAATGAAGAAGGGAAATTGGTAAGAAATAAGGCAACATTGGTAGGCAAAGGGTATACTCAAGTATAAGGTATTAATTATGAAGAAAGCTTAGCACCAGTAGCTAGATTAGATGTTATTAGAATATTCTTGGAATTTACAAGTTTTAAGAATATTAAGGTTTATCAAATGGATGTCAAGTGAACCTTATTGAATGATGAGTTAGAAGAGGAGGTATGCATAGAACAATGAAAATTATTTCAGTTATATGATGACTAAAACCAAGTTTGTAGGTCAAGGAAGGTTCTCTATGGTTTGAAATAAGCTCCAAGAGCTTGATATGCAAAGTTTGAATGTACCTACAAAAACAAGGTTTCAAGAGAGGATTAAAGGACAACAATATATACATTAAATTTGACAATGATGATTTTCTAATTACTATTGTGTATGTAGATGAAACCATTTTTGGAAGCGATTTGGAGGAAATGAGCCACAATTTTATTGAAGAAATGAAAAAAATAAATTAAATGTTTATGTTAGGGAAGTTGGCATTCTTCCTTGGGCTACAAGTTACGTAAACAAACCAAGTTATATTCATCTCTCAATCCAGGTATTTAAGAGATATGTTCAAACAATTTGGTATGGAGAAGCACATAGGAAAAGCACATTAGGAGAAACATTATTTTTCGGTAGTTGTTTAGTCTCTTGGGAAAGTAGGAAGTAGAACTCAGTTTCTTTATCTACTACTGAAGTCGAGTATGTAGCAACAACCACTTATTCCACCCAATTCCTTTGGATGAAACAAACTCTCCTCTCCAAGATATGCAAGCTGAATATGTTTATCCTATTCCTATATTGGTTGGCAACACTAGTTCAATTATCATTTCTAAAAATTATGTTTTATACTCCAAAACAAAGCAAATCCCCATTAAATATCATTTTCTATGAGATCAGGTTGTTAATCAAGTTGTAATATTGGAGTATGTGGCCACTAGTGAGAAAATCATAGATATTTTTACCAAGCTTCTGTTAAGGGGGCTATTTGAGCATCATGGGAAACAAATAGGAGTGCTACCTTTTCAAAGACATTAAGATGTTTCTATGGAGTTGGAAGGTAGTCAAAGTTTGCCTCAATCATCTACAAAAATGTTGTCAAAGTCACCACATGCTTCAATGCAAATGTATTGCTTTTGTTTCTTCCTTTTATCTCTTCAAAGGAGAATGGTTTTAACTTATGCACGGCAAGAGTGTTCAATGAATAAAGGTAAGTATACATGGTAGCACTTCAAGGAGATTATGTTTATTTCTCTCAACCATACATTGTTGGAATTGTTATCTCTCATTGCTATGTATTTCCCTTTTCCATTGATGTCAAAGGGGGAGAGAGTGAGGAGATCAACTTTAGAGGTTAGCTTCATGTTGGTTCAACAAGTTTCCATCAATTCCAAATGGGGAGATTGTTGGAATTATAGTGTTGGCATTTATGTCAACAAGCAATATTTGATGTAATGTCTTGTATGTCTTGTAATGAGTTTAATGAATTATCTTGCATGGTTATGATAGTTTTTTGGTCTAGATGATGTTCTCCTGGAGTTGAGTAACAAGTATAGGATGATGATGGTTGAGGTTTCCAATTTTACAGAGTATGTCACAAGATTGTCATATTTTCCACGTGCACAATGACATGCTTGTCACAATGTTCCAATGAAATTGTTCCAGGATTTCCTTTATATGCCCTAATCATTTTCTATAGGTTGCGAAAAGAAAAACCTCAGGAAATTTTGATGGTAACCCCCCATGGTATTCATTTCTACTAGGTCAATGCACGATCAAAAGAATTTGATTAATCTTGAAAATATCTATCATTCAATGAAGATGATGGTGGATCGAGTCAAGGAGAAAATGTTCAATGCATTAGAAAGAATAAATAATGTATGAACATGAGTGTTTGGATCCCCATTTCTTCTTGTAATTATTTTTTAATCACTCCAGAAAAATTATTTATATTACAAAGCTTTGTGAAGGAATGGTTTGATCAGTTGAGTGTGTGAAGTGATGTAAGGCATTGTGAGAAAATTACGAGTGAAGTAGTTTTCATAGTATGCCTATAGTAACTTGTTGAAGAATACCATAATTATATCAAGGATTGTTGTGCATGTTTTGGTAGTTTTATGTAGGATATGAAGATTTGGAGTGAAGGAAGTGTTGAGTATTTTTCTCCATGCTATAGCTTTTGTTGAGGCACTTTCAAGAGGCAACAAAAGGAGTTTTTGTAGGCTTCATACTTATTCATTGCAAGTTATTCCTTTTATAATCCCAGAGAAAAAAGTTGCATTGTCTTTGGATATATTTTCAAAATTATATTTGTATAGGTTGTAGCCTCAAGCAAGTGGGGGCTTGCTAAATTGTTGTATGGGTGGTGACTCCTTGTTGGTAGTGGCCAGTAAAATATATATAGAGGATAGGTTGATTATATCTAGTTAGGGCTATCATATTTATGTAAAAGAGAAGATTGGCTTATATTGAAAGAGAAGAAGCAAATTAGAACAATGGTTTTATTCCCCTGGAGGGTTTCCACCTAAAATTCTAGTGTTCTTGTATTGTATTAATTGTGCTTTCATTGTTGCATATTTTGATTAATTGTTTTAAGCTTTAAAAATCCATATTATTGTAAAATTTCATGCAATACTAATTCATCCCCACCTGCTCCCCCCCAATAGTATTGATTGATCCCAACATTAAGTTGAAAATTCATTTGTTGAAATGCATGCTGTTTTGTGGAAATTCATATTTTATATGGAGAATAATTAATGGTTTTATATGAAAATGATCATATCCCATATGTGCTATTGGTTTCTAATGAAGGCATTCAATGGAAAACCATAAGACTATAGGTGATTAGATAGTGAAGAAAAATATCATTGTTGAAGCAACACAAAAGGAAATCAATAAGAATATGATGCTGATGTGCAAGAGGAACAATGTTGGTATAGATAAAAGGGAGCAATCTACATTCTGCTACAATGTAAAAATGGCACATGATATGGTGTAATTCTACTAAAGATGACACCTAGGTTGGTGAGAACATTTAGGATAATGTTCCCTTAAGATGAACAATATTATAAAACCCCAGTCCTTTATATCCACTGATATTGTGTTTAATTATGTTAATGATACACACAGAGCACATAAATGTAAATTCTTCAAATACCTAAAACAATTTCATTATACATTTATTAATATATTTATCAATCTAAAGAAGGGGCGAAAGAAATAGAGATCTCAATCCCTGGTAGGGGAGATTGGTTAAGGGGAAAGTTGTAAGGGGGGATTGGGAAGTGTAATATCTTCTTGAATTAATGTTTTTATTTTCCTTATTTTGTAGTCTAGTTACCAAAACTTCCAATAGTTATGAAGAATGGGGGAAGTGGTATTGTACTTCCTTTAAGGATATGGGCTATGTACCCTCTTTCTACAGAATGTTAGTGCTCACATAACATAAGGAAGGTTCACCAATTCGAGAAGATGGACAATGTATAGGTGGAATAGAGAGATTTTTAAATGTGAGGAGAGAGAGGGTGGTGTGTGTGTGTGGAGAACACTAGGTGGAGAGGAGAAAAAAAACCCAAGAGTACCCAACCAAGTGATAGTAAATAGTAGGAAACTAGAGATAGCTAAACATATAAGAAAACAATATTCTATGTCAGGTGAAAGTGAAATTTATCATGACATCAATACCAAAATCTTGATTTTGTGTGACGGGCCATAATAATTTCCTACATATTGTGTTGGAGATAGCACATAAAACACAAGAGTAATTTGTAGACAAATTTCAAATTCAATGAATGGCTCACTTTCTACAGTATCGACTTGGACTGGCCATACCATGAATATTAATAGGCCCAAATAGACCTTACCTTGAGTTTTATATGGTCATAAATTAGCAATCAAAAGGTCTAGAAACTCTTTTTCTATGTAAGAGAGAGAGGGCCCTTCATGTTTTCCGTGTTGTTTGAACATTATGAACCCTGAGTGAATCTTCCCTTAAGTTATTAGATCTGGAACAGGGGCAACCAACACTAAGAAAGATTATAGTGTAGATGAAACTATGGTGGAAAGATTATAGTGTAGATGAAACTATGGTGGGGTGGTATGTGGCTTACTCATTATTAGTTTACAACAAGTGTAATTGAACCAAATAAGTGTAATTTATCCTTCTATAAATGAAATCAAATTAATTTCCATCTATACAGATTAGTGTTTTGATGGGGTTATATGTGAAAATGTAATGATAAGATTAAATCCATTTGTATTGCATTGTGGAATATGCATGAGAAGTGAACTGATTAACTAGCCTAGCTTGGAAGAACATTGGTTAGTTCCCTTTTATGAATACATTGTTGCATGCAATGACAATCGTCTAAGTGAAAATATATGATTATGATGTGTTATTTAAGGATGAACTAGGATGTTAATGGTGGTTATAGGGACAAGTTGTGAAATTGTTCATATGATTACCTATCATTATTTATGAGCCTTTATAATGTATGGTGCACTATGTATGTGTTAGTGTCAGTGTCTTCACACTTCCATCAGTGATCAAATTGCTCTTTTTGCATGCACATTCGGTGTCCCATCTGATCAGCTGCATGCCATTAGGTCATGGATCAATTGATGGTTGTGGTTTCATGTCAGTTTCCCTCATGACATTCACATGCTAACCTGCTTTCACAATTTTTTTAGTCATTCACTATCATCCTATTTAATTTCAATTATAAAAATTAGTTTTAGGGTTTGGTCTCACTAGGTCTTAGGGTTTGTCATCATGGTCATCCTATTTGAATAAAAATGTTAGCAGGCACATGAGGAGGATAAATAAGCTAATAAAATCATAAATTTACTTCTGTTATGCTCAATAAATATTTTTTACCTCAAAACAGAGTTTTGACGTGAAAACAAGCTTTTTCCCATTATTGTAAAAATTTCATGTAATTTCAATGTTTCTATATGTAATAAGTGTTCATAGCTATTCCTAGTGACCTGGTGACAATGTCAACTCCTGCCATTACAAAAAGGAAACCTTCTCCTCAGCAATTCAACAACATTTACCACTTCTCACTCATTAAAATTGTGGTTTTGCATCAGCTAAGCTTGCTGAACATACCATGGGATACCTTCATCGCCCATGAGATTTTCGAAGGCCCTGAGGTGATTCCACTAATGCCTCAAGAGGAAGGAGGGCCATTAGGATAGCCAGGTGTTCATGAGACACAAACTACAAGTGTGCCAGTGTTTTTCACCTATGAGAGAGGGACCAGGAGGCTTTTTGCTACTGCCAGGTGAGTACTATCTCCACCAGGGGTGGAAGGGGTCTCGTTTTCTTCACTAGACCACAGGAAAATGTTATCTTCATTGGGGGTGAAAGGGGCTTTGCCTTCTTCTCTAGCTATACAAGTTTGCCAACAATCAAAGAGCAAAGACAAAGGGAAGCAAAGGATGCATGAGGAGGGCCCTACTGAAGGGAAAGACAGGGATTTTGTCTTGATTGAGGAGGATGTCACTAATTTGAGCTCTCAAAGCTCAAAACTCAAAGAAATGATTATCAAAGAGAAGGAGGTTGAAATACAATCCTTATCACTTGAGCTTGAGAGGGCCAAATGGACCATAAATTTTCTTGAGCAAGAAAACAAGTAGCTGACAGATAGACAAACTATTATGGAGCTACAAATGATTAGGGAGAATAGACAAATGGCAAAGAAAAGAAAGATCAAGATGACCTCCCTTGAGCAAGAAATTGAGGATGACCGAGAATCATGGTTGAAGAGGGAAAACATTCACCCAGAAAACATGCTTGAGAAATCCAACAAAGAGAAGAAAATGTTGCACCATTTGGCTTATCACTACCTAACCCAGAACAAAATTTGCAAAACAAGGGTGAAGAGGTTAAAGGCTAAGCTAAAAATAGCTTTGAGGAGCAAAAAAGAGCAAGATAAGCTCAAGATTTTGGCTAAAGCATCATTGGCCTAGCAAAGTACTTAACAAGGGTCACTCATGCCAAATTTCAAGAAATTTGGAGCAATTTCTGTCATTTTTGAAATTTTTAATGCAAAAAACAGGTTTTTTCAGTAGGTGGTGCTGCGCTTTTGTTGGGGGCATCCATTTGCAAAAAAAATTATATTTTTGGAATTAGTAAAAGAAAATATTCTTTATCAAAAAAGGCTGAGAATTTTGGACAAGTTCTGGGTCTCCAAGAGGGACAAAAACACTCAAAAAGTGCCCTCTCTGCCACCTTTTTGCCACACAAGAAGCAGCCTTGGGAGATTCCATTTTTGCAGGGGAAAGTTGACTCCAAATTCAGAAATTCAAGTTGTTCCTGAAAGTAGATTCACCGGGATTTCCAACGAGCTATCTTGCATCAGATTTGGACTTCGGGAAGCCTTCCCAAAATGGCTTAGAAAAAACATTGTGCATAGGATTAGCGGTGCTGCACATAGGAGGAATTTTACTAGTTTTGCCTGTTTTTCTAAATTTCGCATAGTTTTCTCTGCATTTGACTTTTTCTTACTCTCTTTGTGAAATTATCATGGTAAATGATGTAATTTTATGTAATTATGGATGCAAAACACTCATTAGGATAGATACATCAAGTTAAATGTGGTTTTGAACTGAATGAATCAGTTTCCATAGTTTTAGAGGCAAGTTGTTCCACTACCTATATTCCTGTTCCTAGTTTATATATGGTTGAAACCACTTGCTTCTCATGGATTCGACCCTGATAGCTAGCTTGAGTAGTTTCCTTACCTATACCATGTAATTTTTTATTCATTTTTGAAGGTTGGACTTTGGCAGAAGTGTTAGAATCATTGAACATTTTGTATTAGCAGTTGGCAAGGAATAAAAGCAGGTTTCATAGCTATTTTTGTGGGATTCTTGTGACAATGAGTTTTTTGTATTGTTTCTTCTTTGTAATGAGTTTTTTCTAATGTTTATATGTATCCACATATCTCTCTTTCTTGTAAACTAAGTGAATGAAGGTGAATAGACATAATACATTAGATTTATAGTTCTTTTTCCTAGGATTTCATTTAGTTTTCAATGTTTTCACTGTTTGAAGAGGATTCATAGCTTCTTATGCCCTCCTCAACTCCTCAGCTGTCTTACTCTACCATCTCAAGTCCTTTGCTAGTACATGAAGCTATTGTCTACCCTGCCCCATAGGACATGACGATATTCCTGAGTGGATTTCTCAGATCCAAGCTGCCTTCTCTAATTGATCTAGCAACCAAAAAGAAAAATTAAACAAAATCCTCTGATCTACTATACCTAGCCTAAAATTAGCATTCACTTCAGTCATCTCAATCGCTAGTTTCCATATTCTAATTGAGATTGACAAGGAGAGAGCCCTCTCCCAACCTGGAAGGGCTAGCTACTAGGTTAAGCGTGGTTTGATGTTACCCTAGACCTGCCTTCCTTCAACTTGAGGTAGATTTAGGCCCTAACATTATGTATGCTATGGTAGGGTAAAAGTTGTTGTAATGTTATGTTGAATGAACATGAATATATAGCTAATAATTAACTTAGACTATTGAGTCATTTCTATAGATATTAATGTTATATAAGTTGGAAGCCTTTCTCTTATGCTAATTATTACCTCTGCGTATTGTATGTTCATAAATAGAAAGGATAACTTTAGCTATAATGGCTCTATGTCTATGTCTATGTGTGTTTGTGTGTGTGCATGTGTATGTATGTTTGTATGCATGTACGTATATTTCTTATCTAATGAAATATATCACAACGGTTCTCTATGCATACCAGAATGGTGAAGTGAAACCTATATTATCACAGGATCTTAATGCTTTGTATTACCCAATAGATAAGTTTGTCTATGGGTCTCTTGAATTACCAATGCCAAAAGTAAGAAGTCTAATGCTACCTGGTTAGAGGAAGACAATGTCTAGTGACCTCAAAGGTAGTTGAATAGTTCTTAACATAAAAAATGGGGTTGCACAACAAACATTTGGCTTTACAAAACAATTTAAGGTTGAAGGACTCATCCTTAGCCCCTATTCACATGGAATGGCATGAGCTAGCACTGAGAACTAGTTGGAAGGGGCTTACTAGCTAAGATATTGGCCCTTGGAGGAATAGAAAAATGAATTTAGTAGAGACCCTGATATGGTAGGGCCTTGCTTGATACACTTTCATTTGATGGCCCTATTTCTATTTACTAGGTACATTAGTTGATGACACCAAAGTATCCAAGTACCAAGGGCATTGAGGAATTATTTCATGATGATGTTATATGAATATCATGGTAGTAACATTTGGAGAACATGTGTCACCTAAATTTAGTGTTCTTGCATTCCAGTTACACAGAAATATGAGTGACATGTGGCAAAACATTAATAGTGCCACATGGAAGGGGTCACATCAACATTTTCCATGTGTCTAGAAATGACTAGATGGTGGAGAGTGAGGTGGCATGTTGAGTTACCATATCATCATATTGGGATATTCATTTGTGCTGAGCCTTCAAAAATCATCAACATCTTGGAATTCTGGAATATATATCATTAGTGCCACATGGTCAAGTATCTGTAAATACCATATACATGTCAAAATGTGATTGGATGATAGAATATGTGCCCATCAGTTCAGATGCTACTACAACCGTTGTTTCTCATCCTATGATCCTCATTTCCTTAGTTGCAGAGTACTTGTTTCTCTACTTAATGCTTGCATCCACTATTTTTGATAGATTTATCACACTTTAAGTATTTTAGAGACATTTTCTTTGGTCATGTATGTTTATTTGATCTATATTCTTAAGTTGGTTGGAATATTAATTTGTAAAATCACTTAGTCAACATTTTTTGGCTTTTTACCAATTGTTTTCCACTTCTTTTTGAGCTAGGCATTGAGGAGTTATATTTTCTATTGCTATCAGTAATTCCTTTTTGAATTTTCATTGGTTTTTTTCCATTTCTACCTTCTTGTGCATTTTTCATAGCAAAGACCTGTTATCTCTCTTAGATTTGTAGTCTTTCCAACCATGTTTTTTCTCTCTTTCTAATTTTTCCCATGGCATGGCTAGTGGAACAAGAATCCATAATTTGTAAGAGCCTCTTTTGTAACATATATAGATATATTAACTTATATATATGATTTTATCAAAAGTGTTGGCTCAAATTGTTGATGTCAAATGAGGGTTGAGTGGATGTTTCATATCAAAGAGAGCTCAAAGTGGGTGAGAAAGATTTGGCCATAGAATCCTAAAGCAAATATCATTACTCAAAAAATTTGGATTCATCAAAGATCTTGTAGCTACTACCAATTGTAATTTCACACATAATTTTGTTTTCTCCCTAAACTAGTGAAACTTTGTGCAACCTTTCATTGCCTGGTCAATTTCTTGCTTGCTACCACAACAAAAAAATTGTTTAAGATGAATTATATCCATTTTTGGATTAGTAATCATTGGAAAATAAAAATACAAATAATGGCTGAGAATTATTAGGCATGCCCTTATCTTTAATGATTTATGTAAAGGAATCTATGAAGGAGAATATGAAAATGCACCTATCAAGCGTATATTGGCCAAAGAACTCACCATATGAGTGAACAAGAATAACAAGACATATTCCATAATTTTTGCTTCTATAGGTAAAGAGGCGTCTCATCATATTATTCCAATTACAAATACTTATGATGGATTGCAAAAAATGAAATATTTATATGAATCACACTCATAATTGGAAGTAGTTCAATTGATGATCAAGCACTTCAACTTTGAGTTGAAGTAAAATGACCCCATGGATCTATTTATAGAAATTAGAGCCATCATACATGATTTAGAAGCCACCGCAATTAAAATAGACATCCCCCTCACATCCTTTTATAGGCTTCCCTATGCTACGTACTCTCACTGTCTTGAATCTTTATAAGCTAGCGCCCAACTCAAGGACATTACTTTTTACACTCTTGTGGAGAAGCTTGTAAGAAGGGGGAAATATTTTGGGAAGAGGAATACAAGTTCTCAATCCCCTAAAGAATCAATGTTCATTGCATAGAAAGAGAATAATCAATCATAAGATTCTTTTAGAGGGCAAGGTGGTAGAAGAGGATGTGGAAGGAAGAATAATAGATGTAGGGGTGTAATAACCATCAATGAGGAAAATTTGACCTCCACTATACTCATTGTAATAGAGATGGACATAATTCATCCACCTACCAAATCCCTTGGGAAAGAATAGAGAAGAACACAAAGAAGAAAAATGTAAAACATCAGATCTAGCGAAAGGTAAACCACTTGAATTTCCTCATTATATTGATTCCCATTACAATATTGGAGTAACTAAATATCTATTTCATACTCATTTTCTTCTTGGAAAGATGCATGGATAATTGATATAGGTGCAACCTGGCATATGGGTCATGACCTTCTAGAAGTACTTCTTTGAAGACTTCAATGACAATGCAAATGGAGTAGTTTGCATTGTATATAAGTCAATTCTCAAGCCATTTGGACTTGGCAACCTCATGCCTAAATTTCTTAGATTTCTTGACTTGTATACATGATGTACTTTACCTTCCGTAATTATGGAGAAACTTCTTGTCCCTTGTTCATATTCACTAGCAAGGTCAGACCATCCATATCTTTGATGGAAAAGTAGAGATAAAGAAAGCACTAGAAAACACAATTTTCATGAATATAGGAAGAAATGTTGTTGAAGTTACAAGGAACATATTCTCATGCATAGAATTTTACATATATGTCTTAGTATAATGAAGATACATTTTCATCTAGTCTTCTTTCACATGTAATATTTGGAAATCTTAATTATGACAATCTTCGTTTATTAAAAAGAAACAATGTTTC
Organism: Pinus taeda; assembly: GCA_000404065.3. Lineage (NCBI taxonomy): Eukaryota > Viridiplantae > Streptophyta > Pinopsida > Pinales > Pinaceae > Pinus > Pinus taeda. The sequence goes on from APFE030930413.1 coordinate 152,206, forward strand.
TGGTTTTCCAACTATTACAAGGAAACTAAAGCAATGTGATGCATGTATCCTAGGAAAACATATCAACTAACCATTTAATTATTTCGCTTCCAAAAAGTGTACAAAGCTTGCACTAATTCATTTTGATTTGTGTGGCCCTATGCCTATTCCTTCTACAAATGGAAATAAATATATGATGAAGTTTATTGATGATTACACCAACATGTGTTGGGTATACTTGTTAACGAGTAGATCAAAAACTTTTGAAACTTTTTAAAGTTTTCATGCATGGATTGAAAATGATGCATAATCACATATCGTCTCTCTTCGTACTGATAATGGAAAATCATATACTTCTAATGAATTTCAAAACTATCCTTGCCACATGGGATTGTACATCAAATAATTGTGCCATACAATCCTCAACATAATTGTGTAGCTAAAAGAATGAACAAGACTATCTTAAATATTATTCGCTCAATGATGTTTCTCGAAAATGTAAAGATGATGTTATGGGCTAATTCAATTATATGTGCAGTGTATATAAAAAATATATGCCCATCTCATGCTCTTTAAAATAAGTCTCCTTATGAAATGTGGTATGGCCACATTCCTTTAGTAACACAACTTAGGAACTTTGGTTCCAGCTATCATGCCTTGATTCCCAAGGAATAAAGAAGAAGGTTTGATGCAAGGAATCAAAAGTGAATCTTCTTGGGATACTTAGTTACCACCAAATCATATCGTCTCTATGATGATGTCAATAAGAAATTTATATTTTATAGAGATGTGACTTTTCTTGAGTCTTCCAATACTGAGAATATTGTTGAGTGACAACTTGATCATTTGGATAGATTCAATAATGTAAAAACTTAACATAAATTTGATAATGATATTACACATCTTGAAGGGGGTGTCCATATCATGGATCAATCAATGGAATCTCCTTCTTAAGCTCTATCTCCCTTTCATGAAGTTTTATTCACTTCTTCAATTCATGAAGACTCTTTGAGCGATGTGATTGAGAGGATTGGAAGGCTAAATCTTAATGAAACCCCATATCAATCAATAGAGAAGCCTATACAACGTCAAAAATTTCCTCCAAAATGGATCATTAGAAAACTTTAAAGTGTTCATCCTTATGAGGCTGGAAAGAAAGGAACTAGAAGTTCCACTAGACAAAAGGTAGGTGATGTAGATGATTCTGATTTGGTTAACAATATGGATGTTTCATGTGATTGTGAATCAAATTTGTCTACTAATTTTGAACCAATTTCCTTTAAATAGTTTACTTCTCATTATGAATTGAAATAAGCAATATAGAAGGAGTATGATGCTCTCATAGAGAATGGAACATGGAAGCTAGTAGACCCTCCATTTGGTAGCAAACCAATTGGTTGCAAGTGGGACTTCAAGAAAAAATATAAATTAGATGTCTCACTTGACAAGAACAAAGCAAGGTTCATGGAAAAAGGATTTGCATAGAAATAATATGTTGATTATCAAGAAACCATCGCCCCCGTAACAAAACAGGCCACCATCCAAACTCTATTTTCCTTTGCAGGTTGGGATGGATGGAAATTTCATTAAATTGATGTAAACACTTCTTTCTTGAATAAATTATTAAAAGAAATGTCTCAACCAAAATGTTTTGTTTTGAGGTACAAGAACAAAAGTCTGCAAACTCATCAAATCCTTGTATCCCCTAAAACAAGCACCATGTGTATGGTATGAAAACTTGACTGAGCATATTTTGAAATTAAATTTTGGACACTTTAATATCGATTGTGCAACTTTATTTGTCACGAAACATGGAAAAAATGTTGTCTATCTTGTGGTATATGTAGGTGATATGTTGATTACATGAAACAATGTAAAATAATTGCATCCATAAAGAAATAATTGAAAAAAGGATTGAAGATGACAGATTACAGACACCTTAATTACTACTTGGGCATTGAAGTGGCCCAACATCCAAGATATATATTCCTCTCTCAAAAGAACTACATTGGAGAATTCTTGAAAAAGTTTGGCATGGCTGAATGCAAAAAAAATTCCATTCTAATGGAATAAAATTTGAATCTCACATCTAAAGAAAGAAATGAATTTGAGGATGCAACTAAGTATTGACAATTTGTGGGAAGTTTATCTACCTTACCATAGGTAGACTAGATATTTATGTTATTATTGGAATCCTTTCCAGGTTTGCAAAAGCCTTGTGAAGGGCATTGGTCTACTGCAAAACTAGTTCTAAGGTACTTGAAATGAACTCAAGACTTTCGACTCAAATATTCACAGGTGGATGGCTTTAACTTGATTGGGTATTTTGCTTCATAATTTGATGGAGATAAGGAGAATTGATTGTCTACATAAAGTTATGTTATGATTCTTCGATTAGAAGTTGTATCCTGGAGGTCACACAAATAGTTAGTTTTGGCATATTCCAAAACAAAGGAAGAATATGTAGCAACTTGCAGAAGAAACCAAGGAGATTGCATGGTTTAGGAAAATTCTTGAATATTTTTAAGAGAAATAGGTGAGATCTATGCCTCTTCTGATTGATAACAATTTTGTAGTTAAATTATCCAAGAAAGGAAAATTGCATGACAAAACTAAACATATTAACACAAAGTGTAATTTTATTTGACATTTTGTAGAGTCCAAGATTATTCACCTAAGACATTATTCCACAAATGAGTGAATCGCAAACATCTTCACCAAAGCACTAGGGAGAGAAAAGTTTGAAATATTGAAAATAATGGTTGGAATCATAGACACCCGTTTGGATTAAAGGGGGAATGTTAGGAAGATAATCCTCACGGATTGCGAAAAAATATGTAAATATGTAAATAGAGAAATTTGAATAGTTGTAATGGGAAAAGATATTGCAACTAGAATCCTAAAGGTCCCCACTCTTCCTACTCACATTAATGGAAATCATATAATTTGGAGTTACCTTCCTAGTATGGAAATATGAAGTGGTAAATTTATCTAGCAGCTCGCCCATCTACATATCGAGAATTGTGAAATTTTGTTTTTATAGAATATTTCACTGAATTCCTGATATCTTAGTATTCCATCATGGGATATTGGCTATATTTATGTATCAACCATATCAACCTATTAGTTATATTGTATGCTTAGACGATTTCAACACATCATATATCATGCATATCAATATATTAGGTATTTTTGTTATATCAACATATTGGACTACCAAAACCTCAATGGTTTTCATAAGGAGTATTCAATGAGAACCATTGATATGTCAGGGAATCTAGTACACAAAATTGTTAGTGGATTTGGACTAGTGTTGTGCACCACATGACCAAGCACATCAATATGTTAGCCACGTGACTTATACAAAGAATATTGTGGCCCTTATGGGGGTTATATCTTCAAATGGGCATAACATTGTGCCTTAAGGTCAAAATGAAATGAAATTTGGAAAAATCACAATGAGAAAGGGTATCATAAATATGATTTGAGATGTCAAAATAAAGAGGCAATTTGTTATGAAACCAGCTCACAAAAAGATAGAAACGATAGATGAACGCCTTAGAGTTAAACCTCTTTGAGGGGGCAACCTCCTTTACATTACATAAATGAACAATTATTTGATGATTCAAATGAAAAAACCTCCTTTCTATAAATAGGAGTCTAAGGGGTCACAATATAACCAATCTAACCTAACAATAATAATATAAAGGCACAAAAATAACAATAGAGGGATTCTATGCGGCACAGTAAATACAATATGGGGGTAATAGGGGCACAACAATATTAAGAAGGGATACAACTACAATAGAAATGGGGGCACTACTAGTATTATAGGGACCTAACATGCCCCTCTCCTTCAAAAAAGTGTTGTCCTCAATGCTTGAGCAGTTCTGGATGCTTTTGTATAAAATTATTATCCTCCCATGTGGAATCTTCAACGAATAAGTTCTTCCACTAGATGAGATACTCCGAAATGGATTGATTTCGTAGCTGTCGAGTTCTTATTTCTATGACTGCTTTCAGTTCCAATATAATTTTTCCTTCCTCGTCAAGTTCTGGAAATATTGATTGAACCAAGAGCTTGTCGCCTATAACCTTCTTTAAACATGAAACATGCAAAAGTGGGTGCACTCGAGAAGCCGTAGGAAGCTCCAATTTGTATGCCATAGTACCAATCTTTTGCAACACCTTGTACGGACCATAATACTTTGGTGATAATTTATTATCCTTCGTAGCTTACTTAAGGGACATTTGTTTATATGGTTGTAGTCGTAGGAATACCCAGGCACCTACATCAAAACTTCTTTCGCTACGATGTTGATCTACTTGTTCTTTCATTCTATGCTGCACCAACACGAGGTGATCATCTAAGAGTTGGAGAACTTGTTGTTGATGCTCAATGTGATGTCCCACTGCTTGAACCTTAGAATTTTCTCTTAAATATGATGTGATGGATGGTGGCTAATATCCATAAAGTCCCATAAATGGGGTCATTTTTGTTGCAGTATAGAAGGAAGTGTTATACCACCATTCATCTAAAGGCAACCATTTGACCCATTGTGTTTGTTTATCAGATACAAAGCAATGAAGATATCCTTCAAAACATTTGTTTACTATCTCAATTTGCCCATCAAATTGAGGATGATAAGATGAGCTATGAGCTAACTAAGTACCAAGACAAGAATATAATTCTGTCCAAAATTTTCCAGTAAAAATGGGATCTCTGTCACTTACAGTAATCTTTGGGTTTCTATGTAGCTCTGAATTGTTTCCATAAATGTACTAGAAACTATACTGGCTTTATATGGATGTGATAATGCACAAAAGTGTGCATACTCAGTAAGTCTATCAACTACCACCATGATGACACTTTTTCCCTCAGACTTGGGTGAACCTGTGATAAAATCCATTGAAACCTCCTCCCAACGTTTGCTTGGAAAGGATAAAGGTTGTAATAGACTTGGTGTCTTAATTGTTTCAACTTTATTTTGTTGGCAAACCAAACATTCTGCCACAAACTTTTGAATATCTGATTTAAGGCCATCCCAAAAAAATTCCCTCTTAACCCTGTGGTAAGTTTTTAAAAATCCTAAGTGCCCTCCTAAGGGAGAAGTGTGCAATTCCATAAGAATCTTTTGTTTTAGCTGGGAATTATTACAGAGGTATAAACGATCTGTGTACCATAACGAATCATTTTTCCAGCTAAATGTATCAGACGTACTAGAATCTTGTTGTAACTTTCGAATAAGTGCCCACACTTCTTCGTCATTCTTCCATGCCTCCCTTGCTTCGTTTATCCAATCTGGTTGGATAATAGAAATGGCACACAACAATGCTTCCACGTCCTCATCCTTCCTTGAGAGTGCATCTGCCACAACATCTTGCTTCCCTTTTTTGTAGATGATTTCAAAGTCATAACCCAACGTCTTTGTGACCCATTTTTTTTGTTCTTCAGAGGATAATCTTTGTTCTAAAAAGTATTTAAGGCTATCATGATCCATTTTTACCTTGAAGTGTCTTCCCATTAGGTTGGGTCGCCATTTCTTAAGAGCATGTAGTATTGCCAACATTTCCTTCTCATAAATAGCTTTGTGTAAATACTTTCCCCTGATTGCACGACTTTCGAAAGAAACGGGTCTTTCATCTTGAATTAAAACAAAACCAATTCCATTTGTTGAAGTATAACATTCCACAATAAAGGTTTTTGTGAAGTCTGGTGTAGCTAAGACTGATGCTTGGCACATTACCTCTTTAAGATGTTCGAAGGCCTTTGTTGCTTCTGGAGTCCATGAAAATGCATCTTTCTTCAATAATTTTGTTAGAGGTGCTGCTATTTTCCCAGAATTCTTAACAAACTTGCGATAATACCCTGTCAACCCGAGAAATCCTCACAAATGCTTTATGGATGTGGGGATTTTCAATTCCTTAATTGCTTTAATTTGCTAGGGTCTACCTTAACTCCTTCATGAGCTACAATATGAACTAGATATAACACCTCTTGTACTCGAAAGAAACATTTGGATCTTTTTGCATATAATTGTTTCTCCTCCAATAGTTATAGCACCCTGTCAACATGTTCAACATGATCCTTCCAAGACTTGCTGTAGATTAGTATATCATCAAAAAATACTAACACAAATTTTCTAAGGAATGGTTTGAAAATTGAATTCATCAAACCTTGAAATGTTGAAGGTGCATTGGTAAGGCCAAAAGGCATGACCAAAAATTCATAATGACCCTCATGAGTTCTAAATGCTATTTCAGAATGTCTTCAATCTTCATTCTTTTGATGATATCCTAACGAAGATCCAACTTGGTGAAATAAATTGATCCATGCAATTCATCCAGTAATTCATCAATGACAGGAATGGGAAACTTATCTTTAATAGTGAGCTTGTTGAGCTCCCTATAATCCGGACACATGCGCCATGATCCATCCTTCTTGTGCACCAATACTACTGGAGCAGAGAAAGAACTTTGACTCGGTTGAATTATACCAGCCTCTAGCATTTCTGCAACCATACGTTCAATTTCACTCTTTTGGGCATAGGGATATCTGTACGGCCTGATGTTTAGAGGAACACTTCCTAGAATCAAATGAATAGCATGATCATGATCACGAATAGGTGGGAGACCTTTGGGAGTCTCAAATACCTTGGAATGATTGTCCAAGACTTTTTGGAGATCTGGAGAAATAGATGATTCCAATGTGGAAACATCTAGCGAACATAATTGTGCAATTACACCTCTTTGCTCCTTTTTTAGAAGCTTTGTCATACCATTAGAGCTGATTACCTTTCCTCGGTTTCCCTCCAATACCCCTTAATTCAACTTCCTTTCCTTCCATAGAAAATTTCATGAAAAGTTCTTGAAAATTAAAAGCTATTGTACCCAAGGATTGTAGCCATTGGACTCCTAGTACAACATCAGCACCTCCCATTGGAATGGAAAGCATTGGGCTAGTCAATACATATTCTCCCATGGATAGCTTGATATTATGGCACTTTCCAGAGCAATTTACCGTTCCTCCACTTGCAACCATCACTTGACACTCTGGTGCTGAATATAGGAAGCAATTCAACTCTTTTCCTACCTACAATGAATAAAATTATGGGTACTTCCTGAATCAATCAACACTATTACCTTTTTCTTCTTGATATGTCCTTCTATCTTGATAGTTCAAGGAGTGGTATTCTGCCAATGCATTACAAGATATGGTCGGACTCATTTCTTCTTCATCTACGCTTTGTTCCTAGAGTATATCCTCTTCTTTTGACCTTTCTTGCTCCTTTTCTTCTTCCTCTTCACAATCTATGTAGAATAATTTCTTCTCAGCACACTTATGACCTTTAGTGTATTTACTATCACAACTATAACAAAGCACTTTTGCTATTTTTTCTTCCAATTGTTGTGGTGTCAACCTTATAGGTTGTGGAAGACTAGGGACAACACTTCCAGCTTTATAGTGTGAGTGGTAGGCTTCCTGGTTGCCATAATTTTGCTTTCCATTTTTCTTGCTAACCTGAATGCCTTCTCTAATGAATCAGATTCCCAAAGGCGAAAATCATATTGGATATTATCCTTTAAAGACCCTATGAACACATCAATCCTATGCTCCTCTGGAATATCTTTTACCCTTATGTTCAATTTTTGGAACTCCTCATTCTGCTCCATCATTGAACCCTTTTGTTTTAGACTTATCAATTGGCTAAAAAAGGTATTGCTTTTTGTATCCTCATAATGTGTTGTCATTTCTTCTATAAAAATTGCCCAAGTGACAATTTGTTTATGAGAGCAAAGCCATTGATACCATACAAACTGATTTGGCTCCAAATATAAAGCTGCAATACGTACCTTTTGCGTGTTTTGCACATTATGGAGATCGAAAAATTACTCCATTTGTAGTATCCATGTTACGAGATCCTTGCCATCAAACTTCCTCATATTGATTTTTCGAATATGGTGGGTCTTCATGTTGAAAATGAAACAAGATGATGGAGCTTAGTGAAAAGAAGTTGCCTTCACTAAGTGGGCCCGCAAGCTAATTTTGGCGCAAAGTCTATTTTTAGACTAGGTTTATTTTTAGACATATTGATCATGGTCTATGAATTGCAGGATGCTATTTATGGATGATTGGTCATGTTGGTAAAGATAGATGGACCTCTATTTTTAGACATATAGGTGGAGTCTATTTTTAGACTGCCAGTCAAAAAATAGAACAGTCGAATATTATTAGCTCTTAATAATATTTGGACTATAAACATTACCTTATCGTCTTGTAGCACTTTAGTTCGAGCTACGGATGTGGCACATGCAACTGCCAGAAGGAAATATGCTTTTCCTATGGGTTAGTTGAGCTACTGCATGATGGACATTAGTTAGAACTCAAGTGATTGAGTTTGGTGGAGTTGATTAAGGAGTTGATGGAGTTGTGTTCAGTTTGACTTAGTTGAACTAGTTGTATTTAGTCTAACTGACAAATACACTAGTGATGAGTGGTGTGAATTAATTATTGGTTAATTCACTAACTATTAACTCATAAATCAACTAAAGAATACATCAGTTAACTCAGTGCATGGACAGTTCAGTGGAGACAAGTGTTAGAGTTGGATGAAAGGGTGAGACTACTATCAATTGTGACTATCGTTGTGCATGAGATTTGCACAAGCATTGATTGAGATTACCAATGAGGATTGCGTAGTACAAGCCAAGGGCATTTGAACTTGGATCTCATCTATTCTCAACTTGGATTGCACAGTAGAGGCAGGCAAACAGTGGAGGAGATTTGAACCCGTGACTTGTTCAGATCTAAGCTAGTTTGTGTGTATCATGTGGAGATAGTACTGAGTACTTGTGAGGAGTATTGTACTATGTATTGTTACATGTTCTCTATCATTATAATATACATATAGTTTGGGGTTTTCAGTTGTATGTTTTCCCCATTACATAATGTGTTGATATCTGTGATTGATGTTTCGATGTGCACATGCAATTGTTTTTTTAATTCCACAAATTAATGATCAATGGCAGAGGATGTTATGTATTATGCATGCATTCCACAAATAGTGTATAATAAGGATAATATCTGTGAATAAGTGTTATATTATTCAAATTTTTACATGGTATCAGAGCAAGTTGATCATCAGATCTATTATTTAGAAAGTGATTACATTTTATTTCTTCAGGAAAAGTCTGTAATCGGGCCAGGTAGCCTTTGGATTCATCCTTATTTTGGAAGGTGAGATATCTGGTAAATGCCCATACAATCAATCTCTATACAAGAAATACTTTGTTCTCAGGAATTTTAGATCAGAAGCGATTGAGTTTTGAGCTGGTGGAATTCAAATTTGCAGCAGTGTTTTCTTGGTGTCGAAGTTGAAATGTCTTTGAACGGATTGCGATTGGAGTATGCCCTTGAAGGAAACTCTAATTATATTGCATGGAAAGACATGATGGAGGTGGTGATAGAAGAAAATGGGTTGAAGGAGTTCATAGATGTTGAAATCCCAAAGCCTACTGATGCTGCTCAAGTTGGGGCTTGGCAAAAGAAGACAACAAAGTGTCGAAGGATTCTGTTGGAGTGCGTGAAGGATCACATTGCATCCAACCTGCATGGAAAGGCTTCTCCATACTTGATGTGGAAAGTGTTGACAGATTTATTCCAAAGCAAGAGCAACCAGAGGAAATTGGCACTCAAGGATAAACTCAGAAACATTAAGTGTGAGAAAGGAGACAGTATGCCCAAGTATCTCACGAAGTTCACCCAATGCTGGGATGAGCTAGGAAGTGTGGGGATGACTGTCGATGATGAGGACTTGGTGAGCTTGGCTCTCCTTGGTCTTTAGAAGAGTTGGCATTCCTATAAGGAATTTGTCAATGGTCAGGAGAAATTGCCAGGATGGGAGAGACTTTGGTCTCATATTGTGCAAGAGGAGATCAGGCGGAATACGAGGGATGGATCTTCATCAAAGGCATCTAATGAAGAAAATTGTGCTTTGGCTGCCAAAGAAAAGAAGGGGAAGAGCAAGAAAGCTTCTCATTCTGGTGTGAAAGGCAAGAAGCAGGACATGTCCAAGGTGAAGTACTTTCACTGTCACCAGCATGGACATTATGCCACAAATTTTCCGCAGAAGAAGAAAAATAAGTAAGCAGCTAGATCTGTAGCAGTAGAGGCCTTAGCCTCATAGTTTGAGCTAGATTTTTTGCTGATCGCATGCTTGGTATCAAGTGTGATGGGATCAGTATGGTTCTTGGATAGTGTTGTGTCTTGTCACATGACAGGAGATCGAGATTTGTTTTCTGATCTGGATGTGAAAGATCTTGGAGTGCACATCGAGATGGGCGATGATGGTAGATACAGTGCAACCGGTATCAATACCATCTCCTTTGAGAGGGAGTCCGGTAAACCCTTCGTATTGAAGGAAGTGATGCATGTTCTAGGATTGAAGAAGAATCTTATCTCTATGGCGATGTTAGAAGACAAGGGATATGATGTTATCTTCAGTGAGGGAAAGGCTTTCCTTCACAGTAAGACAACTGGAGAAACCTCGAAGATAGGGGTTCAAGTCAAGAATGTTTATTAATTGCACGTAGATGGCTATGCAACAATGGCATGCACGGTAGAAGGAGTGGTGAGCTGGGATGATGGTGAGTTGTGGCACTAGAGATTGGGCCACCTTCACCATGGAGCTTTGAAGATACTGCAGCAGATTTCTATTGGGCTTCCGAAAGGCACTCTTGCACAGTCAGATCAGCTCAAGGGGTGTACTTTGGGAAAATTTGTGAAAGCCACCTTTCACGAAAAGGATAGTTGCGCAACGAAAATCCTTGAGAGAAGTCACACATATGTGTGTGCACCTTTCTCAATAGCTTCGATAGCAAAGCACAAGTACTATGTGATATTTGTTGATGATTTCTCTCGAAAGCGCTAGATCTTCTTCATGCAGAAGAAGAGCGAGACATACTCAAAGTTTTGTTAGTTCAAAGCACTAGTCGAGAAGGAATAGGGGAATAAGGTGAAGGCTCTTAGGAGCACCAATGGTGGTGAATTCATCTCTGGTGAGTTCAAGGACTTCTGCAGCACATAAGGGATTCGAAGACAGCTCATAGCTCCCCATAACCCACAACAAAACAGGGTTGCTGAGCGGAAGAACAGAACAATCGTGGGTGATGCATGTGTAATGTTGCATGATCATGGCCAACCCTTTCACTTGTAGGTGGAGGCATGCAATACTGCAGTATATGTGCAGAACCGTTGTCCTCACAAGATACTTGGCATGAGTACACCTGAGGAGGCTTATTCTGGTAAGAGGCTTGATATTTCCCATTTGAGGATTTTTGGTTCTCCTGTTTACATGCATGTGACGAAGGATGCTAAGAAGAAGCTGGAGCTGACCACAGAGGTTGGTATATCTGTGGGGTACACTGATACACCCCACAACTATCGTGTGTATTTTCTAGACAGTCGCAAGACTATTGTGCGATGGGATGTCAAATTTCAGGAGGAGAAAGCCATGAAGTGTTCGCTTGAGAGGGAGCCACACTTGCATGCAGATGAGGAGCTATTAGTTCCTAAGAATGAGCTTTAAGATGTGGATCAGGCACAAGATGAAGTTCATGAAGTGGAAGAGACTACTCATGTAGTGCCAACCATCAGAGGGTGAAAGTGCACTACAGAAGCTGAGCGATTGGCTCAAGATTGAGAGAAGGTTGTAGGACCACCTACAACACAGCGCAGATAGAGACAGTCACCTGATCGGTACATTAGATACATGGCTCTTGTGAGAAAATGTGTCGTGACTGAGCCATCCTCTTTCGAGGAAGCTATCGAGTATCCCACATGGGTAGATGCCATGGTGGAAGAGTATGATTCGATTTTCAGAAACAGTGCAAGGGAGATTGTGCCAAGAGCCGAGGGGAAATCAGTGGTGGGTTCGAGATGGATCTACAAAGTGGAGCAGGCACTCGACAGGAGTGTGAAGAGGTACAAGGCAAGATTTGTTGCCCAGGGCTTCTCATAGATAGAGGGGATCAATTATGAGGAGGCCTGTACACTTGTCGCAAGGTATTCTTCCATACGGACGATTCTTGCTCTCTGAATGCAGATGGGGTGGCACATCCATTAGATGAATGTGAAGACTGCATTTTGTTAGTGCTCAAATCTACCTTAGGCTGAAATAAGGTAAAACTCGAGGCTACATCAAACCACGCTCAGCCTCGTAGCTAGCCCTACGAGGACAGGAGAGGGCTCTCTACAGGTCAATCTCAGCAAAAGATAATCAACGAGGTCAAGATGACTGAATTGATGACTAATTTTAGGCTAGGCATGAAGTACAAAGACTGTGAAATTGAAATTTTGAGGTTTTGTTGAATTCAAGGGAAAGGCAGTTTTGGGTGCGGGGATGAGGCACAACTTTTGCAGAGGTCTACCTAGGGCAAGATAGGTGATTGTTTTGATGCCTTAAAACAAGTGAGATGGGTAGATCAGACTTGTGAGGAGTTAAGGAGAGCAAGGAAGTCTCAAGGATTCTCCTTAAACTGAAGAAAACATAGAAAATTAAACAAATTTAAAGGCAGAGCATAGCAAGTTCATGGATTCTACCTTAACACTTCATTTGTTTAATTACAGAAGATTAAATAAAGAAATTGGTACACATACGCAACTTACAAGTACTGAGATAAGCACACCATCAACACATAAAGCCACATGAATCCCAAATAGTGTTGCAAAACCCTGGTCTTTCCTTCGCCAAAATGCAGATAAGATATGTACAATATAGTGTCAAGCTATTCCCAAGAGTCCAACCCTGAAAATGACTAAGAAAATACATCATATAGGAAAGCCAACACATTCCCTTGCCTCTAGGGGTCGAGCTCATCATCCTAGGAGCTGTTTCAACCAATTCTAAACTAAGCACTACAATCTAGGCAGTCAAAACAACTTGCCTCTATAAGCTAGGAAAACAATTCATTCATTACATTTTTGCTATTTTATGAATGAATCATCTAGAATAGGTAAATAAATTTAAAAACAACATAAAGTTCCAATAATTACATCAAGAAGGGTGGAAAATCCCATCACAAGTCAAAACTGGTCAAACTGGCTTCATTTGCTGAGCTGAGGATAAAAACTGTGCCAAGAAACCCTGTGCGCCACGTGCCTGAGCCCTGTGCGCCGCGTGCCTTTCCACCTACTTTTGGAGCACTTCTGGGAATCCAAATTGAGCTTAGGATGGCTTGTTGGAAAGCTCTAGATGTCTACCTTCTAACCCAAGTGGAATTTTCTAATTTGGTGTCCATTTGACTCTCCAAAAGTGCATTCGCACAGAAGTACTTCCTACTGGTGCAAAAAGTGGTAGAAAGGTGATTTCCATGATGGTTTTGAGCCTTTTGGTCACCCAAAACATGATGAAATGCCTAGGAAATGGCTGAGCATGTGTATTTCATCATGAAAAATCCAAAAATATAAGCCATCTATGTTGGAAATAATACTGAGAGGGGGGGTGAATCAGTGTTATCACATTAATAAAACTTTTTCATTTCCAAACTCTGATTCATATATGCTACTTCCACAACTTCTTATGATTAAGTTAATTGATCTTCAATGAGTGCATTAGAACATTATCAACCATA
>APFE030930418.1:701-52108 GCA_000404065.3 Pinus taeda
TGCTTTATTTGAATGAACTGTAACATTATTAACATGCTGCTGATGGGTGGTTGTCTCAATGTTCTGAACAAAAACAGGTTCAGAATGGTGTCTATTTTGATGTAGCTCTTCTTGTTGTAGTTGTGATTCAAGTTGTAAAAAATCTATATTTCCCTGTGCATTTTGTAGACATGTCTGAATTTCTGAAAGAGATCCTTTGTTGATTTGTAATGTGTCATCAACAGTAGATTGTATAAGAGTTTTCATGAACTCTAATACTTCACTGATTCTGGCCATTTTTTTTCAATGTCACTTAAAAAAACACAACTGAGGCAACAACAACTGCAAACTTGCTTAGATCCTTCAAGTTCTCTTTCACTTTCAAATCAGAAATGATGGCTATCAAAACTTCAATAATTATAACACTGTCATGGACAGGACTAGAATGCTCATATGCCTTGACTGGGGTACGAATCAGTGTTCTCTGATCTTGCCACTCTCTTTTCAAAGAAAACAATATTCCACTTCAATATTTGAGATACCATGCTTGATGTCTCATTTGTTACAGTAAGCTGAGAAAGCACTGAAATAAAAGCGGAAGTAGTGCTAGTGCTCAATTCAACAATCTTCATGCCATTTCCAAACTCAATACAATCTGGACTTCTAACTTGATGCAAAAGTAAAATCAAACACTACTCAATCCAATAATTCCATTCACAGATGGCTGGGATTTAATTCAAATAAAAGAATGTGCTTATGTTTTTGAACCAGCAAATTGATGCAGGCAAGGCCTGCAATACCCAAAATCTTTCCTCTTCAATACACAGGGAAATTCAACAACTTAAATTTGGGGAAGCTCTCTTCAAATATTTTGTTCACAAACTTCTGGGTTTAAAAAAAAAACATGCTTTATATCACTTTCATGCAATCTACCCAAAACTTCATTCACATGTCAATTTAGAAACTACACCCATCATTTTATTCTCCACACCATTCTACGGGAAAACGCATGTAGATGGTGGAGGAAGAGGAAGAAGTGGAGGTGAATCAGTTTTGAGGATACCAGAAAAATAATAGTGTACTCTTACCACAAGATCTTGTAAGGGCTTGTCAAGTGGCAACAATGTCGCGAAAAGGGTTGATGGAGCAGGACCTGAGTAAGATGGATGTTACCAAGTTGCATCCACTTTCTCCAGAGGTCATTTCTCGTCAATCTACAATAAACATTGGTACAATTGGACACGTGGCACATGGTAAATCAACAGTGGTTAAAGAAATATCTGGGGTCCAGACAGTTCATTTCAAGAATGAACTGGAGCGTAACATCACTATTAAACTGGGATATGCCAATGCAAAAATATATACATGTGAAGATGAGCGCTGTCCTCGACCAATGTGTTACAAGGCATATGGAAGTGGCAAGGAAGACAGTCCTCTGTGTGATGTTGCTGGTTTTGAGAACACTCGCATGAAGCTTTTAAGACATGTGTCATTTGTTGATTGTTCGGGTCATGATATTCCCATGGCTACTATGCTCAATGGTGTGGCTATCATGGATGGGGCACTGCTTTTGATTGCTGGCAATGAGAGCTGTCCTCAACCTCAAACTTCAGAGCATCTGGCTGCTGTGGAAATCATGCGTCTTAAACATATAATTATTTTGCAAAACAAAATTGATCTTATCCAAGAGAGTGTAGCTATCAACCAGCATGAGGCAATTCAGAAGTTTATTTAGGGTACTATCGCTGATGGAGCACCTGTAGTACCAATATCTGCACAACTGAAATACAATATTGATGTGCATCTAGCTCCTTCCCTGATTCTGCAAAGCGCTCTTTATCAGCAGCATCCACGAGGTATACAACAGCATCCATAAAAGGTATCAGCAGCATCCACGAAAGGTATACAGCAGCATCCACGAGGTATCAACAGCATCCACAAGGTATACAACAACAGTTTATGTATCACCATACTTGCTGAGGTCAAATGTTAGAGTTCTGGAGCAGCTTCTTTCAGAATCCCTATAAACTCCCACCAATGCGTCAGTTTTAACATAGAAATTATCTTTCAAAGAGATTACTATACTTTGAAAGCCAACACCATCTTTATCTTGATCCTTGTTCTCATCACGGGATTTCAATTTGATGAAAGCTGCAACTTAAGCAACTTTCAAATTGTCCAATGCTGCATCTACTTCATCCATAACGAAAAAAAGGGGAAAGCCTGAAACTATGGATAGCAAACAATAGAGCAAGAGCAATAACAGTCCATCTTAAAAACTCAGTTGGGAAGATTAACAGAATCGAAGCTGGAATGAAGATAAGCAGAGAATATCCATAAAGACACCATAGCTGCACCAAGGGTACCAAACAGATGTATCCATAAATCAAGCACGCAGCCCAGCTCATATAACAGATGTTTTCATTGATTCCAAAATCGGTCTTTGAAATAAAATCCGAGGGGTACCAAACCAGTCATTCTTCACACTTTGTGGAAGACAAATAGGAAGCATAATTTCCTAGTGTCGTTACCTCAAATACAAGAGTTGTGGAAATCCAAAGAGGCCCATACATGTATCACATGTCAGGATTATGTTGAACAGCGTGCCACCATTATGCAAGCCAAACGTTATGTAAACCAAACGTTATTCAAACCAAACTTTATGCAAATAGCGTTCAAGTTTAATGGCTGTTTAAACACATACAGTAACGTAGGTGAATTGTCAGGCAGCAGAGGGGCAGGTGTAATGATGCTTCTTTTCTTTTTCTTTTTTTAACATTTATGACAGTCAGAGAGCGATTATTGTATTCAGAAGAATAGGCAGGCAGAATTAATGGGGCGTTACAGGTAATGAAGACTAGGCCAACACTATTGAAAGCAGCTCAGACCAGTTGCTCAGGGAATAACAACATCTCATTTTTTAACTAAAGGATAAACCCTGAGAAAGAAAACTATACATGCCACACATCATGGCTCTGATACCATGTTAAACACACATGGACAGCAAGAAAGATAGGAAAGATAAAACATGTGAGTGCATTTTTTATTAACAGGAGATATACATTTATAGTACAATATGGTACATTTATAGTACAATATGGTGACCGTTGGGTTTCACATCCCAAGGTCCCTTGGACTGCTTTGTCCATTCGACTTCCACACTAACCCATTTAGGATTAGGTGTCCAACATAAAAGATAGCTTTTTTTAAATCACATAATGATTTAGCTAAGAAGTAATATTCTTATGCCATCCACTCTTATCAATTAAACAACTTTTATGAAAATTTGAAGATATGGTAGGCAACTTTTTATGTTTTTTTGTTAATTATTTTGTGCTCATATATTAGGTACGTGATCATATCCATATTTAAGGTGAAATATCAATATCTTAAAAGAAAATGGGATAGAACCTATAAAGAACCCTTGAATTGCTCAAATTTTCTCTAAGTTTTCCTAAAAATGTTGCAACTCCATACTTCACAACCACAGAGTGTAATTGAAATAATAAGGATATCAAAAAGAAATTTATTTTTTATTAGAAGCAAAAAATTATTTATGTACAATTGTATTTTGTATTAGAAACAAAGATCTATTTATGTAAAATTGTTTTACGGGCTAAAAATAAGCTTACTTCTCTTGATTATTTCTTTTCTCCATAATTGATCTTGTGATGTATGGCAACTTCAAGATGCTTGTATGAATTTAGTTCCTCTAAGTTGTTATTGTTATAAGTAAATATGAAGGTAAGTAGTTTTATTGGACTTTTGATAGCCTTAGACTTAAAAACATTTAGTCAATTTTCAAGATCATAAGGGGTCCTTACCAAAATATCAATGTCATCATAACTAAAACGAGTGTTTTTTTATCACAACTAGAGTAGTGTTAGCAAAACCTAATTTTTTCAAATATTCATATAGATTGTTAATATAAAGTGAAAAAAGGGCTAGGGAGGGCAACATTAAGTAATCCATATATTATAATTATTTTTTTTTAAATTACCTACAAGAAATATAAATTTACTAGGAGAAGATTAAAAACAACTAGCAACAAATCAGAAATCATAAATATAATGTTTATGGTGGAAAACACTAATACAGGGAAAAAAACTAATAGAAACTTGTCCAAGTTGGCCAAGTGAGCCTTCACCACTCACCTTCCCTGCTTATTACAATGAAATATTCCCATGGCTTTTAAAGGTTTCATTACATGCAATCTAATAACATGAAACCACAAGCAAGCAAAACCATGTGCCCAAAACCATCATTGTTTGAATAAGCACCTTTGGCTCTCCCATCAAGTCAATGTTACCTAACAATCTCTCCTTAAAACATGACTTGGCATTCCCTTTAAACAATTCCATCTAAATTGGTCAAATGAGGCGACACCACTCACCTCCAAGCATTACCCCCTTCAAGGTTATACCTAGGGTACGTAATAGTTCAGCATGCCCTTTATCACCGAGGTCTAACTCCAAAATTTAATGGTAATTTTCTAGGGGCACACATGCCTCACAAGGTCATACAACCATATGTCTTACCACAATGACCCCCAAAATTCTAAGGGCACACATGCCTTACAAGGTCATACAATCATATGTCTTACCACAATGACCCCCAAAACCACCTCCTTATTATCCTTACACCATGGCTCATAAAAATGAATCATTGCTACAATTTTACTCATGGGGTTCCCTCCTCCAAGTAGAATCTTCATAGTAGTTTGAATACCCTAGGTCCTCAATGAACCTACAGATGCTCGCTTCTTGGTATATTTACAACCAAACAATAGATTGAACCTCACACCTGAGATATCCATTACATCCAAGCCATATATCCTCTTTCTCTTGATATATCTACCTCAGTCTCAAGCCATTATCAAAACACTATTGTTATAAAGTCTAGGTCAAACAAGCTCTGATACCATGCTAAAATTGAGAGAGTACGAAAACAACTAGTAGCAAAACACAAATCATAAATACAATGTTTATCGTACAAAAACCCCAATCCGTGGAAAAAAACTAAATAACAAAATGGAGTTGTCTATAATGCGACTTTTTGAAAGCCTTTCCGGTGGGTTTTTCCGGTCAAAATCCGGTAGCAATTTATTGGAATCGCAAGTTTGATAGCTAGTTTCTGCACAATCAAAGCGTCCCAGGGGCTTTTTAGGGTGTTGAATCCAAATATGTAGTTAAAAAACCAATTTAACTGCAACAAATCAAGATTTAACCTCGATTTCTTCCGCTGGATTCCATCACCGGAATCTCCAAAAAGTCGCATTATAGACAACTCCTAACAAAATATTTAGTGAATCCCTTGGACAAAACCAACAAAGCCTCCCAAGTGAAGCTTTACCAATCTGTGGAAAAAAACTAACTAACAAAATATTTAGTGAGTTTGTTGGACAAAAACCAACCAAACCTCCCAAGTGAACCTTCATCACTCACCTCCCCGACCCATTACATTGAAATCTTTCCCAAGTTTTTTAAAGAATTGATTACATGCAATTCAGGCATGAAACCATGGGAAAGCAAAACCATGTGCAAAACCATACACCTAAAACCTCGAACAACTTTAACTCTTTCACTAAATCATGTTTACCTAACATTTTTTCTAACCAACCCTCATTATTCATAAATGTAATAATAACTTTGTTCTATAACCTTTAGTGCAATACTCAATTTTAAAGCAATCTTTAGATATTATCTCTTTCGATAATTTTTTCTACACTCATAAGATTTCTTAAAATCTCAAAACCAATGTTCAACCATCACTAAACCAATTTTATTATCTTGATTTCATTTGTAATAACACAAAGAATGATTAAGTAGTTCAAGATTGAATGATAAATTTTAAAATCATATTAACCTAACTTATTTTCCCTTTAATTTTATAACCTTAAACTAATATAATTTTAAATAATAATTTCATATAATTGGATGACAAATAACTAATAATTTTATATTCCAAAAGATTAATTTTATCACTGTTTTTAAAACCAAAAACAATAAATCCCAAATCTAGAAAACCCATATTTACTAGCTAATTAAAAAACCCATAAATGCCAAAAATAAAAAATAAAGTTTCCCTCATAATTCTTAAACTTTCCCTTTTATAGCCACATATATTATCTTAAAAAAAAAAATCATTTTGTAAATAGCACTTAATATGACTTCGGATTGACTTTCGGTTTGATCTTTACCAAGAGCAACATATTGAGACTTATTTTGCAACATGGTGACAATAAATCACCATTTTAGATCAACTTCATTTTATATATGTTTTTAAAATATTTATATATATAGTTTTTCACTATTTTATATAATAAAATGATGATTTTAAATAAAAATAAAATAACTAATAATCAATTTTTTAAAATCATAATACAATATTAGTGAAATAATAACATGGAAAATGATTACAACAAAAAATTTCAATCTCCCTTGCAGAAACAATGAATATTACTTTAAAGACATCGTGTTACCGAATCTTCTAGTCGATTATAATTTATTTTATATTATTTATATTTTAATTAACAACTATATGTTTTAATTAGTTTTTAATATGCAAACTTTCTAATAACATTATAAAAATGTATTCATTCTTAAAATTTAATAAAATACATTTTAAGACAAATTAAATATATATTAATATTTTTTAACACTTTTTCTAATAAATTAATTAAATAAGTTATAATAGTATAGATTTATTTTTTAAACTCAAAAGAATCAATTTTTTGAGATACAAATCAATTATACAATATAATTTCATGTTTAATAGTTCTAAGTTTAATATATGGATTCATGTTGGATTTCGTTTATAATTATTTTAATATTATTTATATTTTAATTAACAATTATATGTTTTAATTTAGTTTTAATATGCAAAACTTTCTAATAACATTATAAAAAATGTTATTCATTCTTAAATTTTATAATAATACTTTTAAAGACAATTAATAATATTAATATTTTTCTAACACTTTTTCTAATAAATTAATTAAATAAGTTATAATAGTATAGATTTATTTTAAACTCAAAAGAATCAAATCAATTATTTTTTAGATGCAATTCAATTATACAATATAAATTTCATGTTTAATAGGTCTAAGTTTAGTATCGATTCATGTTGATTTCTTTTGTGTGTTAACTCTTTGCTAAGTATAAAAAAAATGTATTTTTCATTTTAAGCAAAATACCAATAAAATGTTTTGACCATAAGAATTTTTTTTTAATTGCTTTATATTATATATGCATGTTGACATTGAAAGATTTTTAAATAGAGTCTCTCTCATATTAGAATTAGAAAGTCTGTATTTATTGGATAAGAACACACACTCTCTATTTTTGTATATATACACACCCATTGGAATTTCTTTTTGCTTATTAATGTTATTGTAAAATGCTACATGTCAACACCATATTAAGCATTGAAGGAATTACACATCTCCCTCATACCTTGAATTAGAAACCACTTATCAATGGAATAAGAAATATCTAGCTCTCTAATCTTTTCTCTCATCAAATTGATATAAAGTTATTTTACATAAAATGAGCATCGGAATATTTTATTTATGGTTAATATTAAAAAAAAATCCACATTCTTTCATATAAATATATATAGGAAGGATGTTGATATTAAAATTTTTAATTATCAAAATTGTTATGGAGGAATTAAATAGCTAGCACATACTACCAAAGAAAAAATAAAAGAATTTTTTCACATTCCAATTTCTTTATCTTTCTATTTATAAAGTTGATATAAAAAGTATTATTATTATTTAATATAGAAATTGAAATTACTAAAAAACAAAAAATATAAGAAATTTTTTAGATTCAATTTCTATATATATATAGATAAAGCCGATACAATTTTATGCTATTTAATATGGAAATTGAAATATTTTATTTGTGATTAATAATAAAAATTGTCTTTGTTATTAATAAATAAAAAAATACCATATATCACGTCTTTTTTTAGCATGGTTGAATTTTAAATGTCATGTGTAATCTCCATGTTCAATAGTAAAGGAATTGTACATTCTGACAACAACTAATTTCTATTGATGGTCAAAGAAAGCACATTGGTAAAGTTAATGTACTTATGTTATTTAGGGTAGACATTGAAGTGTTTTGTTTATTGTTGACATTAAAAAATATATATTTTTTGTTATTAAACATAAATATATTGAAAAAAAATTATTAACATTAATTTTTTAATATAGTTTACTATTTTATTTCTTCCACATTTCTTCCATAGAGTGTTGAGTACTTACATGACCAAGTAACCAACATAGAGAGGTATCAAATATCTCCAGATGAAAACTTCTTTTGAGGAGATTTGATTCCTCTAAACTCTGGGTAGATCTGAAATTATGATAGATCTATGCTAGTTTTGAGAAAAACACTAATAAAATATTTAAATTAAAAGAAATTTTATTATTATTATTATTATGATGATGATGATAACATTGAAATATTTTATTTATGATTCATATTTTCCACTTCAAAATGTTAATAGATCTCCCTTATATTAGGAAGTAGAAAGTGTGTATCTATAAGATAAAATCAATATTTCTCTATATATAATGTTAAAATATTTTACTCAGCATGTACATTGAAATATATGATTTATGACCTATGTTAAACGTTTTTTTGGTTATTGATATTTTTAAATATTATAAACTATTTTACCCAACATACATATTAAAATATATGATTATGACCTACATTAAAAAAAAAAATCAGTATTAATATTTTAATATTATATATCAATTACATATTAAGAACATAATAAATTACACATCTCATTGAAAATACAAGAAATTTTTAATTTAAATTATTTTATTTTTATCCAGATAAAATTATGTTATTTGATATGGATATTGAAATATTTTATTATGGCTAACACTAACTTCTATTATTAATTTATTTTTATTTTAATTAGAGACTATATGATATTAATAATATTATTTTTTTTGCATGCCATCAACTAATCAAAGAATGATATATCTTCCTCATACCAAAAAGTAAACTAAGTTTTGTAAATCTTCCCATTACTTTATTTCTTTATGTAAAGTTGATATAAAATTAAGGTGGAAATTGAAATATTTTATTTATGGATGACATTGATTTTTTTTACTGTTACTACTTTTTTATTTGTTAAAGTATTGTTTCATTATTTTTAAATGTAAAGTTACAAGACAACATCTCCTTTATATTAGGCTATGGAGTGCCTTTGGGTGTAAACATAATGTTTAACTTTTCCCTTTAACTTAAGACTCACTAGCGTAACCTTTCCTTAAAGTTTTTTTTTTGTAAACTTGCGCAAAGAATTTTCATTAATTAAAAAAAAATTACATGGAATTTATAATACCTACCTGAAGGCAACCATTCCAAAAAGAGACCAAAACAAACTATAAGGAGAGATCTAGGTAAATAGAGTAACATAAACAACCGTATCACCCAACTTGGGGCAGGTTTTCAGATCTACTTTTCTTCCCTTTCTTTTTGGTTACTTTCACTCATCCATTTGGTGAAGGAGTAACCAAGGCTTACTGAAGAATTTCCTTACAAATTGCCACTACATCCTTATCAAAGTTTGAGGAAGGTGATTTGCAGGCTCACTTTACTGCTCCCAACAAAGCAATACTACTATATATTTCTTTTCGAATTGCTAGAATTTTATTCTACTTACTCTCCTCGCAAGGAATTTGAAGCTCTGAATTTCCAAGCCTCATTTGAGGAGAGCATGTCATCATCTGATTCACTATCCTCCTAGTCTGAAGAAGAGGAATCCTATTCCTCAGGGCAGGGGGGGTGGTTTCATGGCTTCCAAGCCTTAGATTTAGATTTTCGTTTTACTCGCTTTTGAGCATAGGAATTATGTAGTGTCTTGATTTATGGCAGAGGTGACTACAAAAAGTCGTGTTCTCATAGTCTAGGAGTTGGATCCACTAGAGATTAGCTACATTCAGGTTGATTTTTTCAAGAAATCATATACTAATATCACGTTCTACATAAATCCTCCCGTAAGTATAAACTCCACTTTGGCCTCCCATAGGATATGTGGTGAGGAAGTGACCCAAGGTGTTTTTGATGCTCATAAACATTGAATTGTGCCATAGCTGAGTCGGAAAGTTTGGAAGTCGTACCCAAATGAGAATCTTTGTGATTACTTTCATAGAGGGGCCAAAGTCTAGAGGTCAAGGGTTCATGAACAAGCTTGCTTTTCCCCATAACCATGGTCCCTTAGACAGAGCACACTGATAATATTCTTGGTGCAAAAACACAACTATGAGGAAACCCTTAGAACAAATGAGAACTTTGTAGGATTTGGTCCATTTATCGTGGATCCATTGATAAATATGTGTTGTGTAAGGCCACAACCCATTGAAGTGGCAGATCAGGTCATTCTCTACCATTAGTTTGTGAAGATCTTCCAGATCTAGATGAGAAATGTCAACAGAGGGAATATCCTCATATTTGTGCACTATAAACGGACTAGGAACAACTTGGGAAGGGACCACTTTACCTGAAGGCTAAGGGTGAGTCAAGGGAGTAACAACACCATGAGGAGCCTAATTACGAACTACGTCTTTGTATGAGAAATCCTAGGAGAAGGAGGGCTTCCCCGAGGCACCCCATCTCAGACAGAGAGTCAAGAACACAGTGGCATTCCTCCAAATATTGTAATTAGAAATGGGAAGAGAATCATCTAATTGCTTACATTTAAAAAGGAGGCACCAAACCCCTTGGGGAAACCCTAATTTGAGCTCCAACAAGAGTTTGAGGTCCTTTATTAGACCCATAAACCGCACCCAAAGAAGTAGAGAGTGCCTGATCTGGATTTAAATAGGAACATGAAAAATTACAGATATAACCATAAATACAGAGATGCAACAGAAATAATACTTCATTTCATTAATGTAAAATACTGAAATATCCTTACAAACAGAAATTGAAATAAACTAGTTAGGGCGATGGTAGCTTATCTCTGAGAAGAGATGTGGCAGCTACATGCTTCTGAACTGTGTTACAATGAGGCTCGAAGGCCTATTTATTGTTGCTAAACAATGAAAAACCCTAAACATCCAAAAACCCAACCCTATGATATGAAGTGTCAAACTATGGACCCCGTTTGCGTAAATTGGTACATCAAATTCCCGGGGTCGTAACTTTGGCATACGATCTATGTTTGACGTGCACAATACCTTGTTAGAAAGATATATTTGAGGACTATAACTTTTGAGTGAGCCACATCAGTCCATGTACCCATGTTGCTCCCAGTTTTCCGAAAAAAAGATCATTTAGGTCCTCAAAATGGCTCTGGAAGTTCAGAACCCGAAAAAATGCCAAAAGTAGTATATTGTGCTACAATTAAGGAAATTGAAAGACTGAAAGGGATAGTTGTGGGGGCCCAAGTGGGATAGGTGGGTGGCCACCAACATCTACCTAGATCAATGTCTAGACAATATCTTGACTGAGATGTGGAAGGGTTTGAAGCCTATAGGTTTTTCCCTGCAAGAGCATCCTCCATATCTTTTCAATTATTCTATGTTATAAAAGGCACAAAAGCTTCCCCCGAAAGCCCCTTGAACCACCAAGAGTCGTCGTCTCCAATCCAAGCCGACAAAAGAAAAGATGTAGAAGGAAGAACGACTAAAGGAAGGGATCTGCAGCACCAGAGCTCGTCACACCTAAGAGAACTATCTTTCGAGGGTGCATCTCTGAGAAGAGATTTGTTGTCTCTGCTAAAGAAAGAAACCCAGAAAACAAAGGTTGTGAGGATTTCAGATTTTTTAGCTTCGGCAGTTAATTTCAAATTAGAAGTCAATTTTGTTAACCCTAAATGCAACTTCAAAACACTAGATTTTTAGTTTTAATATCTTAAAAATATTAAAGAGGAAATCAATATTTTCTTTCTCTTTGCTTTCTAACTTTTCTTAAAGTTGTGTCCAATTGCGATATTGAATTTGAAAATATGATACATGAATTTTACTGTGATATTTTCCATCTTTTAACAATTGGTGCATCTCTACAATCCTTCTTCCTTTAGTCCCTACAATTCAACATTACAACTTCTTTGTAAGTTCTTAAAAATTTTAAGTTTACAACTCTTCCATAGGTTCTCTAAACACCTGTTAAGCTGTAACAAATTCATCTTTCGAGTTAGTTGATTTGTTGATCTCAACCATAATGAATGATTTCCTTTTCGTCATCCTTAGCCAAATAGATAGAGAATCAATGGCTTTACTTTCGAGGTATATTATTTTATCCTAATTGGATATAGTGGGTTCTTGGAAGGTACGTGTAGTTTTTTTGTTTTTTGTTTTAAATAAATCAAAATGGGAAGGAATGGAAAAAGGGAAAGCTCTTGATCTCATATTGGAAAGTGTATCTTCATGTTTCTTGATGTTATAAAGTCCATGTCTCTAAGTTCCCCTAGTTCCCCTAGGTTGAGAAACACAAGGAATGTCCCTACTTCTCAACTCTTTTAAGTTGAATTTGTCTTTTAGAATAAAAATGTATGAATATATGCTATATTGCAAAATAAAATATTTATAAATACATATAAAAATCCAATACATCGAAAATAAAAATGATAGTAATCAAAATCTTTATTAGATAACAATCTTCATGGTAATATAAAAAGGCATGCATATCTTGAGATAATTCCTATAAATGAGAAGAATGATGGAGACTAATATCTTATTACATCATATTTAATTATCTTTAAAAAAAAAAAATTAATGTTATCTGATATCACATTACATTACAAAAATAAATTGCATTATATAACTTAGTATACATATAATGTGTAATTTAATCTAATGATAACAAATTGAAATGAAAGAAAAGTTGTGGTTTATAATGTAAAAAGAAATAGGAATTAATAAAATAAAATATAAGGTCAATAAATGCAAGAGGGAAAACAAGAACATTCTTTCACCTAGGGTTTAGGTGAGGTCACAAAAAGTCAACAAAATTAATTCAAGGTCTATTGATTTTGAAGCAAAAAGGGAATAACATGGATCTCATTGGTTGGGGATTCCATTGTGATCATTCATAATGTACATTATCAGTCACCCCTTCAAGAGGTTTTTCTAAGTTAGTATTTTGGTCTTCTCGATCTCTTTGAGAGACTTGCAACCAAGTAATAGGGTGAACCATTAATACTTGTGCATGTAGATGTTCCTTATAACCATTGATAATACATTCTTTGAAGAAAATATTAGACATGTATTCAATGTAGAAGGCAAATTATTCAAAGGTATATACAAAATCTTTGAATGTACTTGATTGATTAAGCTTGGTCAATCACCTCATGCAACAACTGCATTTTGTATCCATTGAGTAGTAATATATATGTATACAGGATGAATGTATAAAATATGGATAATGAAATATGGTACATCAAATGATAATGAAAAATATATCATAGGTTGTAAAAGAAAAGGACAAAAATAGGAGTTGTGATTCCACAAGAGGGGAATGAAACACGGGTTAGGGGTTAAGGGAAGAATAATATCATTTTATTCTTATCCTATGTTGTTTAACCTTAGCCTTAGTAATCCATTGATTTATGTTATCCTAGGTTATTTATCTTGGGATTAGTTTCCAAAATAGAGATACATGGGCTTCTTATGAATGCATGTGTCCTCTCCCATTCAAGAAAATATATTCCATGAATTTTCGACGTGCAAGGGAATTTTGGACGTCCATTCCTTCTTGGAGTTTTATCGCAGAGCATAATTTCCATAGGATAGATATAAAAAAAACGAAAAGAATTGATTTCCATGAAGCCACATGGAAATTACGACTATGTCTAAGGAAAATTATGGTCATTAAATATACTAATTATAGTTGAAAGAACTTGGTAGATTGGATTTATGAAGGAATGAAATGAAATACAGATTCAAACCAAAACATAGAGATAGAGTAAAACAAAACTTCAATTAATAAATAGGAATTGTTGAAAAATTGTTTACATACATAAGATAAACAAACAAGCTCACGCGATGGTAACTTATCTTTGAAAAGAGATGTGATGGCTACATGCCCTCTGAATTGTGTTACAATGAGGCACAAAGGCCTTTTTATTATTGAGAAACAATGGAAAACCATAAGCATCTAAAAACCTAACCCTAGGAGGTGAAGTGCCAAAAGTTTGTGGGCCACATTGGGGTTAGTTAGAATGTCAACTTCCTGGGGTTATAACTTTGCCATATGATCTTCGTCTGGCATGCACGATACCTCATTAGAAATACATATCCGAGGAAAACAACTTTTGACTACAAATGGCAGAATTGTTATCCTCCCTTTCATGTTTCTAAAAAAAATGCTTTTTAGGGCTTCAAAAAGGATCTAAAATTTCACAACCCAAAAAACTACTAAAAATAGAAAATTGTTGAAATAGGAAATTGTGCTGCAAATTAGGAAAATGAAAGGAAAAAATGTTGGGGGTCTAGCTAGAATAAATGGGTGGTCACCAATATCCACATGGGTCAATCCTCCCCCCTCAAGAAGCAATGGTCTCCATTGCGTTGAGTGCCTCCATGAGATGAGGAAACTTCAGTTGAACTTGGTCCTTGGTGAGCCATTTGCCATGGTGTAGGAGTTGGCTAGTTTTGACAACTCGATATAGTTGGATCCTCTATTGGTGAGTGTTCTTGATCTATGTTTCCATGATCCAACCAGTTGTGGCCTATTCAATGCAATTTGGGTTGAGCTATGTTAGTGTCATCTACTTAATAATGTATAATGTGTCCAAAAATGGTGGAAAGTATGGCCGAAGGCAGTCCACATTTAATTCGGGGTGCAAGCCAAGGAATGGGGGGATACTACACTCAAAAGAATTGTCTCCCACAACCTTGGTGATGGTGTAAGGTTCATACCAGAGCGGTCAAAGCTTCTGATGGGCTCCGGTAAGGTGTTCTATCTAGAAATGCAATGCAACTTTGTCACCCACCTGAAACTTATGTGGCACCTGATGTTGATCATATCATTGTTTATACTTGTCATTGGCTTTATCCAAGATGTCTTGAACCTGCTAGAAGATGTCCTGAATGTGTTCAATAAACCTAGTGGCTTTATCAACTTCAGACTAAACATGGGTAGATTCTTACTGTGTAGTTGCAAGAGGCAGTCCAACATTAATGAGATATAATGGTTGAAATCTTAGGCCCACGTGAAAGTGTTTATGGTCAGTCAAGAATGAGGAACTCGATTATAATTGTTTTTCACATAGGGAAGACTATCATCCCATTATCATGGATGCTTAGAGGTGTACATGTGTAGTATTTTCACAATGATCCTGTTGGCGACCTCTATCTGACCATTAGTTTGGGAGTGGAATGCAATCGACTTTGTGAGCTTGGTGCCCAATAATGTCCAAAGGCTTGAGTAAAATGCACTTAGGAACCTATTATACCGATTTAATATAATGGTCTATGAGATCCTAAAATTTAACCACACTCATTCAAAGAAGAGTTTGACAGTGGCTCCTGTTATGATACTCTTCTTACATGCAACCAATATGGCCATATTAGAAAAATTATCAACAACCACAAATACACAGTCATTTCCATGCTTGGTAGAAGGAAGGCTAGGAATATAGTCCATGGATTTGGATTCCTAGGACTGGTTAGGAGTAAGAAAAGGAGTCTATAGACCTTGCTTCTTAATGGTTGGCTTGGCAATGGAACAAGAAGTGCAGGATATGATATATTTTCCCATATCATCTTAGAAATTTGGCCAATAAAAATAATTTTGCAATACTACCATTGTCTTCTCTACGCCAAAGAGTCTTGCAACCCAACTGTAGTGCACCTCTAAAATCATCTTGGCACGCTTGATTGAAGGAACACAAAAGTGTCCCAAGTGGATTAACAGTTTGCCTTGGATGTGGAAGTCTAGAATTTACTTGCCATCCATCAACATCTGGTATGTGGTGGAAAATTATAGATCATTTTGCAAGGATACGACCATTCAAAATTCTCATTCCCACAAGTGTCAAGAATAGTGGTTAGTGCCACAATCGCTAGCCAGATGAGGCAATCTGCAACATTATTGGTGTTTCCCTTCTTGTACTTAATGTTCAAATGAAATTGTTGTATATATGTGGACCATTTATGATGATGGTCATTCTACAACTTCCCTTGTGTATGTCTAAACTGAAGAGGTCAATGATCTATGTGGATGATCATCTCCTTCCCCCTAATGTAATGTTTCCACTGTTGGAAATATTGCACAATGGAATACATATCTTTATATTAGTTGTGGTATTTTCAAATTGTATCGAAGAATGTCTCACCATGGTAGGCCACTAGATTCCCTTGTTGGGTGAGAATCGTACTAATAGCATAATCGAAAGCATCTATCTCAATTTCAAATGGTCATTACAGGTCTAGTAAAGTGAGTATTGGTGCAAAGAAAAGGTGGTGCTTCAGCGCATTGAACACCTTTTGTTGGTGCTCAAACCAGGAAAAAAAAAAAAGAAAAAAAATCTTTCACTTTGCCCTTGGTGACTTGACTCAAAGGCTAAGTGATATGAGAGAATCCCAACACAAATCTTTGATAGAAATTGTTGGGCATGGAATCCCCCCAAGGCATGTTTTGGGGCTTAAAGCCCAAGTTTTGAGCAAGTCCTTTGCAAAGGCTCTGTGAATTGTGGGTGCGAAGTCATAATAGAGTCACAGGATTGTCAACCCTTGATTTTGTAATACAATGTTGCCTTGATAGACCTACCCATGGTCCGCGGACCATGGGATTGTATAAATAGAGCGAGGCTCTAAGTGTAGAAGAGAAGATATAGAGAGAAGAATAGAAGCATGATGAGGCTAGAAGATTGAGTCAAATTGTAAAGTGTGTCTTTAGGTCGTAGAGTAGGAGAAGGCTCTGCGGCTGAGTGCGCAGAGGCCTAGTAGTCCGCAGCTGAGTGCGTGGACCCCTGCAGTTGAATGCGCAGGGTAGGTCGAGTCTGTAACCATTGGAAGAATTAATAAAGAGAAGTTTACCATAGTTTTGTGTATATTTTCCTGTTTAATGCATTATTTAAATTGCATTGTACTATTTATTTATTGCGCGAACTTATATGAGTGTGTTGTATAAATAAATATAACACGTGGCTTCTATTTACGCAAAGATAACTAACTGGTATAGGAAGATAAGTAAGATCTCAGGTGCAACTTAGGGGAATAGCACAGAGCGCTGCTCCAGCAACGTGGAAGCCCCTCAACCCTTGGCAAGGCTGCACGAAGGCAAGTATATCAGGGTAGAGAAGGGTGCGAAGTAACCTACGAGAAGGGACTAAATGTTGGACTGAATCAAACCCTCAGACATCTCAAGGGTGTGGAAACTTGGTTCCAACAATCCCCCCCATACTACATCAGGTGAGACCTCATTCCGCGCTCCATGGATTGTTTTCGAAAGGGCCAGTAGTACAGGAATTTTCTTGGCTATTTAACTTTGAACCTGGGTCAAGCCCCAACAAGCCAACAAATGGTTCCATTGCCGGGATTGGGATCTGCATAGAGATGTCTGATGTCGTATCATTAGAATTTGACAAAGAAGGGAATTGAAGATTGGTTGGATAGGAAGATTCATGAGTTCACGGCACATGAAAACAGGAAACTGCTACTATCAAAAGAAGTGTGGTTAGACTGCTACTTATACATAGAAATCCGTGAAATTTTCTTTGCATCCTTCCCTACTGATCTATATGAGTGGATCGTGAAGCTAGCAGATAGCTAGGGAAGGTGTAAGCTTGACAGACCTATTGTGTGGAATCCAGAATTGGTGCGCAAATTGGAAGCATCAATGGATAAGATCGTGCGCGTTGTTGATCACTGGCTCAATTGAATTATAGGAGGATTCATCACTGAGTTCACTGTAGATACTTTAGTCAGCTATAGCGAGGTAGAACAATGCTTCCTCAAAGGGCTGCGTAAGTACGTTAAATATTTGAACACTTGGATTAAAATGCTACTATGTGAAAAACAGGTTATGCGAATAAATTGATGTTTGGGGCTACACGAAGTGGGAGAATCTATAGAAACAAAGGTAGTACAGAACTAGAAACTAGCCCCTTGACTTCACCTCCATGAGCGGGCGAAGAAGAGCTCGCGAAGATCTCACCAAGAAGTGCAATCAACTTGATAAGGTAGAGAATTCCGCACATACCATCCCCACCCACACCGTTGCCAGTTTCACCATCTTCACCACCATTTTTGTCCATAGCACCTCCGCCACCATCGTGAATCAATATGGCAAGCGTGATAAAGTTACCAGTGTTCAAGGGAGTAGGGAATGAAGATGCGAACCAATTTTGGTTCGTGATAAAATCTGTATGGGAAGCACAAGGAGTCACGGATAACAATATAAAGAAAGTGACATTGGTCAGCGTCCTGCAGGATCGCGCACTGACCTGGTACATTAAGCATTCCAATGACAATCTGAATGTGGGGATTGCAAATATCCAGGTTGCGCTAAACTAATTTAGCAGACTGAAGTAAAAGGCACAGTTGATCATTGGGTTTAATGAAATCACAATGAGATACCCCTTGGGAGCTGGATCAGAGACTAAAGTGCACAATTCATGAAGATAACATGACGTTGACGGATGGACAACACTGCGAATGGTTTGTAGCATCGTTAACGCTGCATATGAGGAACGTGTTGTCACAATAGAGGCTTACAAATTAGGTCGAGACCTTGGAGGTCACGATGAGATTGCATGAGACCCCGATATAGGATCCCAACCTGGGAGTTCAGCAGATTCATGCGTAGCTGAAAAACTTGTGCTTTGAGATGCAGAGTTTGAAACAAGACAAGACAGCTCACCCCGAAGTTCGCGATGAGGTATGGTGTGTAAATTGCAAGGGTCAGGGACATGACAAGGACCACTGCCCGGTGTTTGCGAATTACCAACCGGAAGGAGGACCAATGCCATAAAGACCGGAGGCACAAGTAGGACCAAGTGCGGTTCCTGCATTATGGTGCACAATTTGTCAAATAGGAGGAAAGCATGCCACATACAACTAACACTAATTACAAAAGTACACGCATAATTCACAGCAGTTGTTTTGTAATTCTTGTAGATCAGATGAGCGCACCTATAGAAGTTATGAACTGATGATGGATCAAACTCCTACCTACAGAGTTCAAGCTGAAACATAGCCCCTTGACCATAACACAGGGATGGCACGAACCGGATTTCAGGGGTGCAGACAAGGCCGAGGTGGAGGAGGACTAGGAAGAGTTCGCGGATAGCTGATATATTACAATTGCGGAGGGCCAAGGCATTGTGCCTGCGATTGTACAAACCCCCATCATGCTTGTATTTTACATTGTTTGATCATGAGACAGATGACTGTCCCACGCTGACAGCCAGGTTGTGCGATAAAGGAGCACTCCAACCTCCCCCGACCTAGAACTTGCAAATGATGAGGTCTGAGCCGCGTGAGGAAGACCCTAATGTGAATATTGTGCTCCGAAGTGGAATTTCAATAGGGGATGACAAAGGAAAGCAGCCCAAAGAAAGTACTTAGTTTCGCAAGGCTCCAACGAAGGAACCATAGTTTGATTTTGAGCACGCTAAGGAAACCTTCATGGAGGCCAAGAGGTGTTTCGTTGATGCCTCCACTTTAGGAAGTAAAGACAGAATGAAGCCGGAAATGGACCCATAAATGCTCACAAAATTCCTGGAAACATGCATGAATTTGTTGCGTGACAACAAGGTTGTAAAGGGACTGCAGGAAATCATAAATAGATGTGATGGGACTACACCAGGAGAATCGCGTGTAGTTTGGAAGCTTAGAATGCACACGACATGAACAGGAAGGGAGATGAGACTGACCACACAGATTGGGGAATGGAGATGGACCACGTGATTATGGATCTAGCATCAGACTTGAACGTCCTAGGGAAGCAGACATGGGAGCACATGGGAAGGCCTATGCTACAATGGTCTCCTATCTAACTGTGAATGGTGAATCAGCAGAATATCCTACCTGTGGGGAGATTGCAAGGAATCACAGTGGATATCAAAGGAGAAAGCGCGCTAGAATATTTCGAAGTAATAGAGATTTTTGATGACAACAATCCCTACTGTTAGAGCCTAGATTTACCTCAGGCTGAAAAGGTAAGCTTCCAGGTCCACATCAAACCATGTTCAGCCTCGTAGCTAGCCCTACGAGGACAGGAGAGGGCTCTCTCCAGGTCAATCTCAGCAAAGGATAATCGATGGGGCTTGAGATGACTTATTTAACAACTAATGTTAGGCTAGGTATGAAGTGCAAGGATTCAATTTGAGTTTTTGGGGGTTTTTTGTTGGAAAAAGGGAAAAGCAAATTTGGGTCCGGGGATGAGGCCTAGTTTTTGCAGAGTTCTGATTGGGGCAAGGAAGGCAATTGTTTTGATGCTTTAGAATGAATGAATGGATGGATCAGACTGGTGAGGAGCCAAGGAGGGCAAGAGAGTTTCAAGAGTCCTCCTCAAACAGATGAAAACATGTAAAATCAAACAAAATTTCAAGGTAGAGCATAGCAGTCCAATCGATTCTACCTTAATCACTCATTTGTTTAATTTCAGAAGAAAAGAGAAGGGTAAATGATACACATAAACATCAGTGAACTTACAAGTACATAGAGAAAAACACCATCAAAACACAGAGCCACATGGATCCCAAAAAGTGTTGCCAAACCCTGGTCTTTCCTTAGCCAAAAATGCAGAGATAGAATGTACAATAATGTGCCAAGCAATCCCAAGTGTCCAACCCTGAAAATGACTCAAACGATACATGATATAGACCATCCTAACCCATGCCCATGTCTTTAGGGGTCGATCTCATCATTTTAGGAGCTGTTCAACCAATTCTAAACAAAGCACTGAAATCTAGGAAATCAAACAACTTGCCTCTATAAGGTAGGCAACTGATTCATTCATCTAAGTTTCTATTTTTAGTGAATGAATCCTATAGAACAAGTAAAAATGTGTGAATATTACATCATGGTTATCGAAATACATCATGGTGGATCAATAATTACATCAAAAGGCAAACTAGTCAAAACTTGGCGAATTTCTGAGCTGTACAATGAAAAATAAGGCAAAAATCCTCTATGCATCGCGCCTGATTCTCTATGCGTCACGCCACTTTGAAGTTGAATTTGAGGCCCTTCCCAGAGTCCCAATTGAGCTCATGATAGCTCGTTGGAAAGAACTACCTGTCAACTTTCCAAACCAAGTGCAATTTGTCAATTTGGTGTCCATTTTCCCCTCCAAAAATCAAATCTCCCAGAACTGCTTCCTGTGTGTCAAAATAGGGGCAGAGAGGTCATTGTTTTTAGTGTTTTTTACCTCTTGAGAACTCAAAACTTGCCCAAATTTCTTGGCCATGCACCAGCAATCATTATTTTTCATGAAAAATCCAAAAATAATATATTTTTTTTAATTTGGAGCCATCTAGCAAAAGCGAGCGCCACGTGGTGCGGCACATAGGGAGGCAAAACCTGTCTTTCAGTGCAAAAATTTTCAAAAATGAAAAAATTGCCCCAAATTTTTTGAAATTTGGGTTGGACCTTCTCTATCAAGTGTCATGCTGGGCTAAAGAGGCTTGGGCCAATATCTGAAGACGATCATGCTCCTTTTGCCTCTTTTGCTTCTTTGTTGCCTTCTTCAATTTTGCCTTTAGATTCCTTATTCATGCCTTGGAACTCATATTTGGCACCCTGTAATGGAAAACCATGTGTCTCAACAAAGCTTTGTCCCTATCAGCCTTTTGCAGCAGTCTCTCTAGGTGGATGTTGATTCTCTCGAGCCAAGACTCACGATCATCATTAATCTCTTGCTCCAACGAAGTGAATTCAATCCTCCTCCTTTGGGCAGCTTGATGATTCTCCCGGATGTTTCATAACTCCATGATTGCTTGCTGATCTTCAAGCTATTTGTTCCTTTGCTCCAAGTATTTCATAGTCCACTTATCCCTCTCCAAGTTGAGGGAAAAGGCTTTGATCTCTGTCTGCTACTACTAGATGATCTCTCTAAGATGTGCACTTTGCGGGCCCATGTCTGTATCGTCATCCTGAACAAGAATAAAGTCTCGCTCACCTGAAAGCCCCTCGTCCTACATTGGCCTCTTGCCTCTATCTTGTACCTATGGTGCTGATGTCGGAAGTGAGGCCCTTTCCACCCCAGGTGGAGATAACACTCGCTTTTTTGCTGCAAATAACTACCTCGTGCCCTTCTAATAAGTAATGAAAATCGGTATAGTAGCAGTATGTGGATCATGGCCTTCATGCTAATGAGAAGGTCCACCTGTCTCATGCCCAGCCTCTGAAGGTCCTTGTGAAGCTTTGAAAAAGTCATGAGAGATGAAATCATCCCAAGTGATGCCCTATACTCCAAGCTGATGAACCACCAAAAGTTTGATGAGAGCAAAATGACAAATGTTGTTGAACTGTTGTTTGAGGGGTCTTGTGCTGCACAAGGATGGTCATCCTTTCTATGTTTCGGCATATGAAATAAGGAATGTTCATCAACCGTACCCAGGTGAAATACATGAGCAACCTGATGTGATAAGCATATAATCGAGAGAAACGACCTTCATAGCTAAAATACTTCATGATTAATTTCATTAGTGGAGCATATTCATCTTTGAGATATCGGAAAGGGAACACTCTCTTGAGTTGCCTCAAGAAACTGGGTTAATATATGGTTCATAATGTTGTCGGTCAATCTTCTGCCTCTTGTTCCATGGCTCTCCAATGTTGGGCATGCCAGTTGCTCGTGAGATAGATTCTGGTGTAAGTGTGAAAGTGACACCAACCAAAGTAACTTGATCACCATGTAAATGCAGTACAAACAAGCGGGCCAACTCATGATGAACTTGAACATTAGCAACTTTCTCACAAAACTCATAACATGACTGAAACTGGAAATAAGAGATGGCAAGAGGGCAGGCCTGCATTTCTATAAGGGTGGTTGGTTCTTCTCTAACATGTCTGCCACCTTTATGAGGCCTTCGGGGTGCAAGTCCCTCCATGGGTGAGTCACTTTGGGTCTCCACTTCATAGTCAGATGAATGATCGGATGACATAACTGCTGCTATTCAAATTGCCTTGGAGAAATAGATGTTGGTGTATGAAACTATATTGGACGGCTCTTTTAGTGATGTGTTTAATTTCCGCCACCAAGGGGAAAACAAATGAAACAAGGGACTGTTAGGAAGGGGGGAAATAGTAAGGGATTAGGGATTATTGGGACAAATTTTGTTAGGGAAGTGTAGGAGGGTTTGGTATTTTATGTATAGGATTAGTGTTTAGGGGTTTTGGATTTGAAAATTTGGGAAAACGAATTTGGGGTAGGGGTTTAGTGATTTTAGGGGGTAGGGAACAATGAAAACAGGGACAAATGGAATAAGGGAGACAAGAGAATGATGGAAAGAGTAAACTTGGTGGGAAATAGTTGTTTAAAACCATAGGAAACCATTTTTATATGAGATTTTTGACATGGTAGGGTTCAGACCATCACCATTCATCAATCACCTAATCATAGCACAAAATTGAATGAAATGCAATGATGAAGGCTCTACCTGGAAAATCTGTGCGAATTATTGGCAATTTGGAGGAATTTTGAGAAATTTCAGGCCTTTAATTGTATGTGCCACGCAGCTCGCCCAATGCGCTGTGCCCATGTTATTTTGTACTGTGTGTTCACTTCCAGTGCGCCGCGCCTCCCTAGTGCGCCGCGCCACCTACTCTATGTGTCGCGCCCGCCCATTCTCTTCCAATTTCGCCCAATTTCTCCCTTGTTTACCAAATATTGCTTTGAGTTGCTTCCTCTTTGTTCTTGGCATGCAAATGAATTTTCAAAATGGAAAATATCTCATATAACCATGGATTTTGATTTTTCTTTTGTCAAACCCATTTTTGTAATGTTTGAACTTTGGCACTTTTCACCTTTTAATTGAAGCTTTGTTTTTTGGTTGTTTCCTTTGATTTTTTGACTAGAATTATGAAACTCTTGGCAAATTTTTGCAGGAATGGCTGACATGGAATTTGGCAAAGGCAACTAGGGTTGCACCTAAAGAACTGTAGAACAATTACATATTTATTACAAAAAATAATTTTAACGATTTCTTCTTCAAAACTCTGTTTTGAAGAAGAATCATTCTTAGCATTATTGGTGATGAAAATTATGGAATGAAAACGCATTAGGAACATCCTCATGGCTTTCTAGTGATTATCAGACACTCTGAAGCATTTATTGACAAAACCCTAATGAAACCCTAGACCTACTAGCTAGTGACCAAATTTTACTTAAAGATGCTTTGAAATGACAAAATTTGACCTTGACACCTTAAAATCACTTTGTAAGAGCATTTTTGATCACTGGAGGAAAGCTGCAAAGATGACACTAACATTGGCTCCAATGGGGATGGTAGCTCCTTAGAGGTGCCAAGAACTACAGATCTCTGGGAAAGCAGGCAGTGCCTTCGTCCATTGGGCAATGGAGTCAAAAACTCAAGCTGAAATGCATGACTAAAAACTGACGACTTGACAACACAACTTGACTCTCACTCAACTAAAAACTGACTCGATACTTAAACATAACTGACAAACTGGAAATGATGCTCAATATGAAGCTTATTCAATACAACCTACTCTAATTACTCTTTTCACCACTTGATCAAGTGAAATGGAACAGCCAATGCAACCATGTAAGCATCATGGCTGATGTTTGAATTCTCCGCAAGTGCTTGCTTATGAACAACAAGAGAGAACTACTGAAAGGCAACTCCCATGAAAACTTGTGAACAGATCCGTTGAATACAATGGATTCTCTATCCGCCTCCAAAAACACTACATAAGGATATTGAAATTCATGCACACTGGGACTTAGCTCATCCAATGAATTACTTCTCTTATCCTCATACCATGAATGCGAACTTTGATCTGAACTTTGTGACGAGACTCTTGTTGAAAATGACAAAGAAACTGGCTGCCGGATCAAGCTAGTATCAATACTTTTGTCAAGCTCACAGATAGTCAATGGAGAAGTGCTCTGACTACAAACATCATCCAACACATCAGCTATTGGATCGTGAAAAACTTGAAAAGACTACTGCAACCCATTTTCTATTATTTTCAATGAGAGTACATGATTCCCTATAAGTTTCTCATCCTTTACTAAAAATTTACTATGCAAATTTTCCTTCAAAAACTGAAATGATTCAAAGCAGAAAGGTATGGAATCATCTTGCATCATTTGATCATATGATCTAGCTTCCATGTTTTCATCTGCAACTTGACAATCAATGGCATTCAGGGGCTGCAAATCTAGATATGAGAAGTCTTGAACAAGTTTTTCATTGCTCTCAAGATGATCTAGATCAAGACTTATCGACGGTTTATTTCTGATTGCATGAATGTTGTCTCTAATGAACTGAAATGAAGCAAAACAAAAAGGAAAAGATCCTTCACTTACTTCAAAATTTGTTGCACTTTCCTCGTCACTGTCATAGCTAATATGCATCGGCTGATCACTGTATTCAAGCTGCTGAAAATGAACTTCCTCCTTCCACAAACTAGCTGTTGATTTGTCTACAAGATTAGCTTCTATTTGGAGAACATAATCATCATCATACTGATCAAACTGAGGAAAATCATCAGTATAAAACACATCATCAAGCATACATGTCATATCGACAGATCTCTCTTCTCTAAGATGATCTACAAAACAATCATTATCAGATCTTTGACAACTGGGGTAAGAAAGAAAATGTTTTGGATCAACGACTTGTTCTTCTTCAATTAGCGAGCCCTGGTCTTGAACATTATACTCATCCCTTGTGATGATCCTTTGCATCATCTCTTCCACTGCACTTACCAAAATATCAAGCTTTACCTCTAGAGATGTTGATTCCTTCGAATCTATGTTTTCCATCTCTTCTTCCTTCAACTTTGCCCTTCGGATCAACAAATGAGCCTCTACATCTACTGCATTGTTCTGCATCTCTTCAAGTGTTGCAAGGTTCCTTTCTCTCAGCTGAAACTCCATTTCTGGATCAAAGGCACTTAGGTAGTGTAAGAGAGCGGATCCAGGAGGAGGTCTTATATCAACAGGCATTGAATAATAAACTTGGTTAAATCTGGTAGAAAATTGTTGTATTGTCTCCCCTGGTTGTCTTTTTAGCTGGTTATACTCTTCTATAATCAAGAAAGGGTTTTATCTTACCACCCACCTGTCAAGGAAGACTTTGAAAAACTGTTGTAATTCTAAGATGCTCGCATCAGGCAAAGTTTTGAACCAACTCTTGACTTTGCCTTGCAAAGAAAGAGCAAAAAGCCTTATACTAACATCTTCTTCATCAACTTCAAAAGGTCAAGGAAAGACTCAAAATTCAGTACATGTCTCTCGGCAGTGATGTTGTTACATTCACCATCAAATCTTGGTAGATATAGGTCATGATTCTTAGGGAAAGCATGGGATATAGGAGGTAAAATCAAAGGCTTATATCGATCTAGAATTTTACAAGGTAGTGGGGTATGTACAGAAGGTATAGAATCAGTATTGGTCTCTTGGGGCTCATCAATTTGAAGACGGTCATCACAAAATTCAGAAGACGGGTCTTGATCCAGCTCAAAGGCATACGAATCTTTGGTATTTACAATCTTCAAAGGGAAAGAATCAACTGCAGGTCTTGGATCTTTTCTCAAGCACAATATACTTTGCAAAGCCTTATTGACATTCTCGGGAAAAGAGAAGAAATAATTTACAACAAAGAACAAAATGTCTTGGACAAAATTTCAACTTGAATACCTGATCTGTCCATATTTTCCTTTCATGTTTCTGTTGTTCGAGTTCATCCTCCAATGGAGTCCTTGGATCTGATCTCAAAACGGATTTGGAATCACCAGGTGAATGATTTTAGCCTTTCCAATGTCTGATCGTTGTCCACCATCAACAATCAGATCTGAACTTGATACATGTACTGGGGTGATCGTTTAGATCAGATGTTCAGTTTGTAAGCCA
The DNA here is from genome assembly GCA_000404065.3 of Pinus taeda. Taxonomy (NCBI): domain Eukaryota; kingdom Viridiplantae; phylum Streptophyta; class Pinopsida; order Pinales; family Pinaceae; genus Pinus; species Pinus taeda. The sequence continues at coordinate 27,710 of APFE030930418.1, forward strand.
GACCGTAGATTGATTGAAGCAGCTTTCATCTACTTTCGCTAATGTAAAGAAAAAGCGTTTTGAAGGATACCTGGCTAACTTCAGGCTTCGCTTGTAGTCTACAAAGCCAAACAATGAAAATAAACTTTCGTCCCCAGTATGGTTGCTACTATGTTAGAGCCTAGATTTACCTCAGGCTGAAAAGGTAAGCTTCTAGGTCCACATCAAACCACGCTCAGCCTCGTAGCTAGTCCTACGAGGATAGGAGAGGGCTCTCTCCGGGTCAATCTCAGCAAAGGATAATTGATGGGGCTTGAGATGACTAATTTAACAACTGATCTTAGGCTAGGTATGAAGTGCAAGGATTTAATTTGAGTTTTTGGGGGCTTTTTGTTGGAAAAAGGGAAAGGCAAATTTGGGTCCGAGGATGAGGCCTAGTTTTTGCAGAGTTCTGATTGGGGCAAGGAAGGCAATTGTTTTGATGCTTTGGAATGAATGAATGGATGGATCAGACTGGTGAGGAGCCAAGGAGGGAAAGAGAGTCTCAATAGTCCTCCTCAAACAGATGAAAACATGTAAAATCAAACAAAATTTCAAGGCAGAGCATAACAGTCCAATGGATTCTACCTTAATCACTCATTTCTTTAATTTCAGAAGAAAAGAGAAGGGAAAATGATACACATAAACATCAGTGAACTTACAAGTACATAGAGAAAAACACCATCAAAACACAGAGGCACCTGGATCCCAACAAGTGCTGCAAAACCCCAGTCTTTCCTTAGCCAAAAATGCAGAGATAGAATGTACAATGATGTGCCAAGCAATCCTAAGTGTCCAACCCTAAAAATGACTCAAACGATACATGATATAGACCATCCTAACCCATTCCCATGCCTCTAGGGGTCAAGCTCATCATTCTAGGAGCTATTTCAACCAATTTTAAACAAAGCATTGAAATCTAGGCAATCAAACAACTTGCCTCTATAAGGTATGAAACTAATTCATTCATCTAATTTTCACTTTTTAGTGAATGAATCCTCTAGAACAAGTAAAAATGTGCCAATATTACATCAGGGTTATCAAAATACATCATGGTGGATCAATAATCACATCAAAAGGAAAAACTAGTCAAAACTGGGCGAATTTCTGAGCTGTACAGTGAAAAATAAGGCAAAAATCCTCTATGCGCCGCGCATGATTCTCTATGTGTTGCGCCACTTTGAAGCTGAATTTGAGGCCCTTCCCGGAGTCCAAATTGAGCTCATGATAGCTCGTTAGAAAGACCTACCTGTCTAATTTCCAACCCAAGTGGCATTTTTCAATTTGGTGTCCATTTGCCCCTCAAAAAAGCAAATCTCCTAGGACTGCTTCCTGTGTATCAAAATAGGGGCAGAGAGGTCATTTTTTGAGTGTTTTTGACCTCTTGAGAACTCAAAAATTGCAAAAATTTCTTGGCCATACACCAGCAATCATGATTTTTCATGCTAAATCCAAAAATATAAATTTTTTGAAATTTGAAGCCCTCTAGCAAAAGAGAGCGCCACGTGGCGCAGTGCATAGGGAGGCAAAACCTGTCTTTCAGTGCAAAAAGAGGCTTGGGCTAAAGAGGCTTGGGCCAATATCTGAAGACGATCATGCTCCTTTTGCCTCTTTTGCTTCTTTGTTGCCTTCTTCAATTTTGCCTTTAGATTTCTTATTTGTGCCTTGGAACTCATATTTCGTGCCCTGTAATGGAAAACCATGTGTCTCAACAAAGCTTGGTCCCTATCGGCCTTTTCCAGTAGTCTCTCTAGGTGGATGTTGATTCTCTCGAGCCAAGACCCACGATCATCATTAATCTCTTGCTCCAACGAAGTGAATTCAATCCTCCTCCTTTGGGCAGCTTGACGATTCTCCCGAATGTTTCGTAACTCCATGATTGCTTGTTGATCTTCAAGCTGTTTATTCCTCTGCTCCAATTATTTCATAGTCCACTTAGCCCTCTCCAAGTTGAGGGGCAAGGCTTTGATCTCTATCTGCTGCTACTGGATGATCTCTCTAAGATGTGGACTTTGCGAGCCCATGTCTGTATCGTCATCCTGAACAAGAATAAAGTCCCATTCACCTGAAAGCCCCTCGTCCTACATTGGCCTCTTGCCTCTATCCTGTGCCTATGGTGCTGATGTCGGAAGCGAGGCCCCTTCCACCCCAGGTGGAGATAACACTCGCTTTGTTGTTGCAAATAACTGCCTCGTGCCCTTCTGATAAGTAGTGAAAACTAGTATAGTAGCAGTATGTAGATCATGGCCTTCATGCCGATGAGAAGGTCCACTTGTCTCATGCCCAGCCTCTGAAGGTCCCTATGAAGCTCTGAAAAAGTCACGAGAGATGAAATCATCCCAAGTTATGCCCTGTACTCCAAGCTGATGAACCACCAAAAGTTTGATGAGAGAAAAATGACAAATGCTATTGAACTGCTGCTGAGGGGTCTTGTGTTGCGCAAGGATGGTCATCCTTTCTATGTTTCGGCATATGAAATAAGGAATGTTCATCATCTGTACCCGGGTGAAATGCATGAGAAACCTGATGTGATAAGCATATAATCAGGAGAAACGGCCTTCACAGCTGAAATACTTCATGATTAATTTCATTAGTGGAGCATATTCATCTTTGAGATATCGGAAAGAGAACACTCTCTTGAGCTGCCTCAAGAAACCGGGTTTAATTTATGGCTCATAATGCTGCCGGTCAATCTTCTGCCTCTTGTTCCATGGCTCTCCAATGTTAGGCATGCCGGTTGCTCGTGAGATAGATTCTGGTGTAAGTGTGAAAGTGACACCAACCAAAGTAACTTGATCACCATGTAAATGCAGTACAAACAAGCGGGCCAACTCATGATGAACTTGAACATTAGCAACCTTCTCACAAAACTCATAACATGACTGAAACTAGAAACAAGAGATGGCAAGAGGGCAGGCCTGCAATTTTGTAAGGGTGGTTGGTTCTTCTCCAACATGTCTGCCACCTTTATGAGGCCTCCGGGGTGCATGTCCCTCCATGGGTGAGTCACTTTGGGTCTCCACTTCAGAGTCAGATGAATGACCAGATGACATAACTGCTACTATTCGAACTGCCTTGGAGAAATAGATGTTGGTGTATGAAACTGTATTGGACTGCTCTTTTAGTGATGTGTTTAATTTCCGCCACCAAGGGGAAAACAAATGAAACAAGGGACTATTAGGAAGGGGGGAAATAGTAAGGGATTAGGGATTATTGGGACAAATTTTGTTAGGGAAATGTAGGAGGGTTTGGGATTTTATGTATAGGATTACGGTTTAGGGGTTTTGGATTTGAAAATTTGGGAAAAGGAATTTGGGGTAGGGATTTAGTGATTTTAGGGGGTAGGGAACAATGAAAACAGGGACAAATGGAATAAGGGAGACAAGAGAATGATGGAAAGAGCAAACTTGGTGGGAAATAGTTGTTTAAAACCCTAGGCAACCATTTTTATATGAGTTTTGACATGGTATGGTTTAGACCATCACCATTCATCAATCACCCAATAATAGCACAAAATTGAATGAAATGCAATGATGGAGGCTCTACCCGGAAAATCCGTGCGAATTATTGGCAATTTGGAGGAATTTTGAGCAATTTCAAGCCTTTAACTATATGCGCTGCACAGCTCACCCAATGCATCGCGCCCGTGTTATTTTGCACTGTGTGTTCACTCCCAGTGCGTCGCACCTCCCCAATGCGCCGCGCCACCTGCTCTATGCGTCGTGCCCACCCACTGTCTTCCAATTTCGCCCAATTTCTCCCTTGTTTACCAAATATTGCTTTGATTTGCCTCCTCTTTGTTCTTGGCATGCAAATGAATTTTCAAAATGGAAAATATCTCATATAACCATGGATTTTGATTTTTCTTTTGTCAAACCCATTTTGTAATTTTTGAACTTTGGCACTTTTCACCTTTTAATTGAAGCTCTGTTTTTTAGTTGTTTCCTTTGATTTTTTGACTGGAATGATGAAACTCTTGGCAATTTTTTGCAGGAATGGCTAACATGGAATTTTGCAAAGGTGACCAGGGCTGCACCTGAAGAACTGTAGAACAATTACATATTTATTACAAAAAACAATTTTAACAATTTCTTCTTCAAAACTCTATTTTGAAGAAGAATCATTCTCAGCATTATTGGTGATGAAAATTATGGAATGAAAACTTATTAGGAACATCCTCATGGCCTGTTGGTGATTATCAGACACTCTAAAGCATTTATTGACAAAACCCTAATGAAACCCTAGACCTACTAACTAGTGACCAAATTTTACGTGAAGATGCTCTGAAATGACAAAATTTGACCTTGACACCTTAAAATCACTTTGTAAGAGCATTTTTTATCACTGGAGGAAAGTTGCAAAGACTGACACTAACACCTACCTCGCATTATTAGGAATAGATTGGGCCACTAACATGAATGGGGTGATAAATCTCAAGAAGCGCAAGATGATTTTTGAGAAAAGGTCTCTGCACATAGTTGTACCTTTGGACCCTGCAGAAGGATCATGCTACATAGAGCCAGTGCGCGACTATAATTTGGATTATATATACAAGATAACCACGCGAGAAAAATATTGGGTGAATCCGACCACGTATGGACAAATCTAATGGGAGTGTGAAAGCTCCTACACATCGGATTCGAACGAGGAAATAGAACGATGGCAGAACCAGCTACACAAGGTAACCACACTGAACTGTAACATGATGATGAGATCATTGTGCTGCGTATCGACGAAGGTAAGGGATCTACCTAAGTTTTATGATTTAAGTGAGGTGGATGATTTCTTGAACAGATTTGGAAGAGAAGTGTCGGAATAGCAACATTTCGAAGCTTTAAAATGGGTACTACATGCTACACCCACAAGGTAGTGGGGTACGCACTAAAGAATTTCTTAGGACTACTACGAATGCAGGAGGATGATGCGCATACAGTTTGGGACGCCTCAACTGCGATTAATAGATAAGATTGTTGGACAAAATGATCTGCGTGCCCACCTGTCTAGATGGATATGGGCATATGGTACGAAACCTGCGCAGATGCACACAGTCTTCGCATTAGGAGACACGGTCAGCAAGCAAGTGCGGGTGAGGCCATGGCACGAACAACCTCTCCAGTTGGAACCACATAGTATGGAAATACCAAGTTCCCATGAGGTTATCCATGCATAAGCCTTTAGCGAAGTATGCAAAGTGCTGAACAAGGTCCACAATGCGAAGCGAACTGACTGTGACCTATGCGTACCAATGATTCTATGGGCTTATAGGACCAATTGCAAGAAACTAACGGCACAGGCACCTCCGAGGCTGGAGTATGGCATGAACACCGTAATCCCCATGGAACATAAAATACCTAGTCCGCGCATGGCAACACCAATAGATATGACGGTTCGCGAAACCTTGGAAGAAGGGATCGTACAACCGAATGAAGCAGAATGCTTGGGACCCAAGGAAGAAATCCAACAGGGAAAGTTTAGGCTCCAATAATTTGAGAAAGAAAGGGTGTGATTAAGGAAGAAAAGTGCTCTAGTAGAAGTGGAAGTCAAGAAGTTGGAGGACAAAATAAAGGAATATTTTCTCGATAAGAATACCAGGGTGATAAAACAGTGTGCGCATGATCACGTTGACAAGTTTGGGGACTCGCCGCGAATTTCTCAATCTGATGCCTTGGCTTGGACCACATATTACTAAAAAAATCAACCATGATGGCGCGCTGCAAATGATAAATTGCACAACACTGCCAGTAACAATAAAAGGTGGGTATTCTTCAGGAAAAATGATGGATGACTGGATGAAACCCTATACAGGTGGCACGACCACTTGATTAGCTGAGGGAAGTAAAGTCTCAATGCTCTAGGTAGTTGAAAGGAGGCGCGGGACTATAAATTATTCTACCCGAGAGCTGCGCAATGCTGGAACTGCGTGCAGAAGCAAAGAGTCACAAGGTCCATGATAGTGCAAGGGGGGCTGTACTGCCATGTAGGTTGGCCAGAAAGTGACGGTTGAAGTCATTATTCACTATGTGATGCTCAACTTGAGATCAAATGGAATGGGTGGCAGGCATTTAAGACACAAATTATGGGCAATATTTGTTAATATAGTTTTTCATTGATGTCAATATAGTAGTGTTTGTGATGGCAAATTCTTTGATACATGTCATTGACATAGCCCTTGTTGCATTGGGAAACTTGATTGAATGATGTAAGTTAGGTCCATAGAGTCATTTGATGGCGAAAGATAAGCTTATAGAAGATTCATATATCAATCATATGTACTTATCACAACCACGTATTTGATGCATAGATGATTGATTTGTATTACATATCATTGTATTTCATTAGTTAGATTTGGTTGAATTCCTATTCCATCAAGAGTAGTCTCTTGCAATTGAAAAGGATGCTTCTTTCAGAGAAGTGTAAGTGTTGCTACAGTAGCAAATAGAGTATGATTTCAACCCCATTACATGTTTATGGGGAGCATGGTTAACATGGTAGGATGCATGGTCTTGGCTAAAGGCATGTTGGGTAATTGAGTTCATTGTTCCACATGCTTATCTTGTAGGAGAGACACCTGCTCTTATCAAACAATCAATTTGTATCAACCTTGTAGTTAGCATGATTTCCAATTGATGCCCATTGATCATAATGCTCATAGTGATGAAAGTTTGATATATGATGATATGATAGATGGAGGACCCAAGTGGATTGAACAATAGGAGGTTAATTGAACAGAAATTGAATAGCAATTGAACAACAATTGAACAAAAATTGAAAAACAAATGACGCAGTAGATCCAATAAAGCAACAAGAGCAAGAAGCCAAAGAGTAAGATGAAGAGTTTATTGAAAGCCATCAAATAAGCAAGTCATCGGAGCAAGAGAAGCAAGTTATCGCATATGCCCAAGGGCAAGTGTTATTGAAAGAACAAAGATCAACAATGTTATCAAAGGAGTAAGAAGCCAAAGAGGAGAAGCCATCGTAAAGCCAAAGAGTAAGATAAAGGAGCATAAATAGAGTTATCGGAGAAGCCACGTGAGCAAAAAATATCGAAAGAGCGGAAGAGTGAACAGAAGTCACAGGAGCAACAACTATCAGAAGAGTGGGGGTAGGAAAGTACAGACTCCCTTGATCATGGCTAAAGTCCCACACTCCATCCTAGCCGTCGATCTCATAGTCAACCCTTAGATCATGTTAAACTTCGGGGATTAAGGCCATTTTTAATCCATGTGCTAATCAAAGTCCCGCAAACCTTTGATTGCGATAAGGTTGTGGATCCAATAGATATCGAGTCATAAAGTGATCGGGCTTTAATTCCTTGAGTTGCAGACCCGATAGTTCCATTACATACGCCTTAATATGATATCGCCTTCGCCACATCGCAAGTCTCTTTAAAGCCTTGTCATGTTGAAACCCCTTATTGCAATTTGACCTGCGGACCCGATTTTTTTATGAAAACAATCCTAAGTAAATATCGCATATGTCGCATATCGCAAGTCTTGAAGAGATGTAACGATGGTAAAACCTTTGATTGCGATATTATATTGCAGACCCGTTGCACCACTGTAACATGACTTTATACAATTTCGCATCCGTAGTATCGCTAGTTTGTAAGGGATGTCAAACCACTGACTGTGATTAAAGGTGATGACGTGGCATGTGGAACCTCCATATGGGTAACATATCTTGGGCATTTATCACAGAGAAGAGGTAACAATTCACAACTCGTGAACTTGAAGGAACAAAGGAAGCCAGAAGGTCAAGCAAATGAAAGAAGAAGTTGAAAGGTCGAGAAGCCAAAGGTCTGGCAGATGATGAAGGTATAAAACAAGCCGAAGATCGAGTGAGAGAGGGAAGTAGAAATACATAAGTAAGATGTAGGTCTAGCAGGACAAAAGGAAGCCGAAGTTCTAGCAGACAAAAGGAAGCCTAAGGTCTAGTAGGATAGAAGGAAGCCGAAGGTCCAGGAGGATAGGAGGAAGCTAGTAAATGAAGTAGACAGTACCAACATTGCTCTGTGTGGGCAATATGAAGAGTTGTGAAGACTCCTTTGTATGAAGACAGGATGTCATTGATGATGTAGCATGGAGACTATAGTGAAGTTGTATATTGACAGAATTCAGTGAAGAATATTTTGGGAGTAGAGAATTACTATCAAACATATCTAGACAAAATATAGCAGTGGGTTGGAGCCCATAGGGTTGGTGCTCGGAAGGTTGGAGCCTCGAATAAGACAAGGTTGGTGCCTTGACAAGATAGGGTTGGAGCCCTTGGTATTGATGCCTCAGAACTGGAAGGATTAGTGTCCTTGGAGTTGGTGCTCCTAAATACAAAGTTGGTGCTTTGACAAGATAGGGTCAGAGCCCTTGGGGTTGGTGTCTCAGAATTGGAAGGATTGGTGTCCTTGGAGTTGGTGCTTTTAAACAGAAGGTTGGTGCCTTGAGATGATAGGGTTGGAGCCCTAGAGGTTGGATCCTCACAAAAGACCAAGTTGGTGCTTAGCAACAGATTGAAGCCTTATATATATTGTACCTGATTTAGTGTAAATATTATATTAGTAAAAACATGTATTCCTATTGTTCATTTTGTTTTCTAAATTTAAATGATTTAACTGGTAAAAATAACAATTGAAAAGAAATATTGATTCACCCCCCCCCAGTATTTCCAACAATTGGTATCAAAGCCAGTACCTTCCCTCAAAGCCTAACAGCTTGAAGGTTGATCATTAGAACACAAATGGCGAAGCCAAGGAAGAAAGTCTCTAATCCTCCTAAAGATGTCTCTCCCTCAACCATCGAAATAGAAGTCAATCAATGTGTGAAGGCTCCATGGTTCAATGGAAACTTTGATATATGTGAAGCAAGAATGAGGAATTTCTTAAAGACTCAAGGCATTGAAGTCTAGAAATAAATAATTGCTGATAGCATGATGGATGGAGAATCCAAGGAGTACAATGCAAAAGCAATGAAGGTAATCTTGAATGGGCTACCAGATTCTATAAAGAACAATTTAGAAAAATGTTCATCAGCTAAGGGTATATGGGAAAAACTTCATGACCTTCACTCAAAAGGAGCCTTGACCATGACCACTAGTCAAGAAGATGATGGAAACCAAGAAGGAAATCCAGAACCCATCATAGAAGCTGAAAATGAGAATGATGACATCAAGGATAAATAAGACCTAGAAGATGAAGAAGATCTCCTCACTAAACTTATGGCTGCCATGGAATAGATTATTAGTTTGAAAAAGGAAAACAAGGAACTTAATAAGAAAGCACTAGTTGGTGACCAAGACCAAACAAGGAAGAAAGCTGACCTTGTCAAGCTTCAAGTACAAGAAAGGGATGAAGAGCTTTCCAAGCTTAAGAAGGAATTTCATCAAAGCGAAAGACAGCATCATGAAGAAGTCATATCCATGACAAATCAATTGGATAAAGAAAAGAAACGGGAAGATACCTTGTCAAATCAACTTGAACAAAGGCACAAGAGCTTGAACAAACTTGAAGAAGAGATTGGTCAGTACAAGGTAGAGGTCTCCTCTCTCAAATCTCAACTACAAGAAGAAAGAAAGTTAGTACAAGGAGCTGAGAAGACAATGGAAGCATTGGCAATCATAGAAGGATAGGTTGATGAAGCAGAAAAGGAGAGAAACACCATGATATGTCAACTAAAAGCAAAGGATGGAGAAATCTTCAAATTAAAATCTAACATCAACCTTCTCAAGACCGAAACATGTAAATCTACAAGGATCAAGGAAGAAATGGAGAGCAGTCTAGCAAAGGAAAAGGAAGAAATCTTCAAAATGAAGTCAGATATCATCTCCCTTAAATTAGAAGCAAATGAAGCAATATGTATTAAGGAAGAGATTGAGAAACAAATTTCTAAGAAAAATAATGATTACGAAAAATTGGAAGAAGATATTGTCTCCCTTGGGAAAAAGGTTGAAGAGATGGACAAAATCTTGAAGAGCTCTCAAGCTTTGGATGACATGCTCAACCATCAAAGATGTCCATTTGATAAATCAGGTCTCGGGTATGCAGGTGAATCCTCAAGCAAGAATGATAATGCTTCAAACAACAAGGATATGAGGAAGTCAGAAAGAAATTTTGATGCTCCTAGTTTTAGCAAAGGTAAAGATAAGAGTCAAGACGATAATGAAGGAAGTCCTGCTCCAAAAAGAAATGCAAATGTTGTCAAGGATGCGAGAAGAAATAATTATCATCAAAGGATCTCAAGGCAGAAAAGCTTCAGAAGTACATTAAGGAAATCTCCATCTCCCAGGTACCAAAGTTTATTTCTTGGTTATTGTTATTCTTCTACAAACTTTGGACACATGGCAAAAGATTGTAGGGCTTATAATGATCCCTGCCAATCTCCAAGAAGAAATTTTGTAAGAAGAAGTCATGAATTCTTATTCATGAACAACATAGAATGCTTCAAGTGTCATAACATTGGTCATATGGCATGTAATTGTAACTTTATTTGGGCACCTTCTCAAGCTAGAACTATGCTAGAGAAGAAAGTTACACAAGTATGGAGAAGAAAGCAAATGCAATCCGAAAGTCCCTTGAACTCTCCAGTCAACAACACATGTTATTGACCTGATCTTCGACAATCTAAGCATTTGATGGGAAGATTCTGCCACAAGAGATGATGCATACAATTAGGAGGAGCCTGTGGTTCTTGATCATTATTGCAGAATCCATTCATGAAAGGGTCCTTATGAAATCCTTGATGAGCTATATTAATAATCATTCTTTGATAAAGATCATTTCTCAGGAGCATTACATTGAAGAACATGATCTTGTAACCATTATTTGGATTGTTGTTGAAGATGTTTTCCACTTGATCACTAAGGATAAATTGGAGAAGTAGAGAAGGCCATCCAATGCTAGAGAAATAGGGAAAATAACTATATTGTTGGTATTACAGAAGTTGAATGTCTCGACTCAGGGATATGATGTGAGAACAGGTAAATCAAGGATAGTAATAGTAGCAACCTTCAAACAAACAGACACATCTGGGAATGGAGCTTGAAGAAAGAACAGTTGGAAGAATCTAGTGTAATTGAAGCATTGCAAAAAGTTGTCAACCAGTAAAAGAATTTAAAATACAGTCATAGATTGGATATCAAAATCTGCTAGTGGAGATAACTTGTAGAGGATTTTACAAGAACACAAGGAAAAGATGGCTCATCAAAAGGACTATAGAAAGGAGAATGTTGTGCAGTAGATTAGAGCTCAGTAAATTAAGGAGAAGCATAGAGATACAAAGGAATCCTAATTTGAAGAAAGATAGCGAGAATGAAATTTCAGTGGCATCTTCTCCTGATTCAGACTATAAAGACTCCTTAATTCTAACTATGAAGACAACAAAATTCAGATTGCAGAAGCATAAAAATGTGGAATTGAACATTTGGTGTATGACTATTTGGAGCCTATTTGGAAGCATTGAAATGGAGCATCTTTAAGCATTATGAATAAGTTCTAAGACATGAAGAGGGGATAATGCGCTAGTTGATGATGAGGCAACAATCCTTCTATCTTGAGTAAGAAAAAAAAAAGAAAGAGCACCATGACAGAGGGAGCAGTTCGACAGAGGGAGTCCTTGTGCACTCCTTTGCCATTGATGTCAAAGGGGGAGAGAAGAATAATATTTCTATCAATGACAAAAGGGGATATTGTTAATCTAGGTTGTCATTGATGTCAATATAGCAGTGTTTGTGATGGAAAATTATTTGATACATGTCATTGACATAGCCCTTGTTGCATTAAGAAGCTTTTGAATGATGTAAGTTGGGTCCATAGAGTCATTTGATGGTGAAATCTTTATAGAAGATTCATATATCAATCATATGTACTTATCAAGGCCATGTATTTGATGCATAAAGAATTTATTTGTATTGCATATCAATGTATATCATTAGTCATATTTGGTTGAATTCCTATTCCATTAGGAGTAGTCTCTTGCAATTGAAAAGGATGCTTCTTGCAGAGAAGCGTAAGTGTTGCTACAGTAGTGAAGAGAGTATGATTTCAACCCCATTACATGTTTATGGGGAGCATGGTCAGCGTGGTAGGAAGCATGGTCTTGGCTAGAGGCACGTTGGGTAGTTGAGTTCATTATTTCACATGCTTATCTTGTAGGAGAGACATATGCTCTTATTAGACAATCAATTTGTATCAGTCTTGTAATTAGCATGATTTCCCATTGATGCCCATTGGTCATAATGCTCATAGTGATGAAAGTTTGATATATGATGATATGATGAGATGGAGGACCGAAGTGGATTGAACAGCAGGAGGTTTAACAACAATTGAACAAAAAATGACACAGTACATCCAGTAAAGAAACAGGAGCAGGAAGCCAAAGAGTAAGACGAAGAGTTTATAGAAAGCCATCAAAGAAGTAAGTCATCAGAGCAAGAGAAGAAGGTTATTGCATATGCTGAAGAGTAAGTGTTATCGAAAGAACAAAGAGCAACAACGATAACAGAGGAGTAAGAATCCAAATAGGAGAAGCCATCGTAAAGCCAAAGAGTAAGATGAAGGAGCATAAACAGAGTTATCAGAGAAGCCACATGAGCAACAACTATCAGAAGAGCAGAAGAGTGAAGAGAAGTCATAGGAGCAACAACTATCGGAAGAGTGCGAGTAGGAAAGTACAGACTCCCTTGATCGTGGCTAAAGTACCACACTCCATCCTAGCCATCAATCTCATAGTCAACCCTTAGATCACATTCAACTATGGGGGTTAAGGTCGTTTTTAATCCATGTGGCAGTCGAAGTCCTGCAAACCGTCCATTGCAATAAGGTTGTGGATCCAACGGATATCGGGTCATAAAGTGATCGGGCTTTAATTCCCTAAGTTGTGGACTCGATAGTTCCATTAAATATGCCTTAATATGATATCGTGTATGCCACATCGCAAGTCTCTTTAAACCCTTGTCATGTTGAAACCCTCGATTTCGATTTGAGCTGCGAACTCAATCTAATTATGAAAACAATCCTAAAGAAATATTGGATCCATTGCATATCGCAAGTCTTGAAGAGATGTAACGATGGTAAAACCTCCAATTGTGATATCATATTGCAGACCCACTGCACCAGTATAACATGACTTTATACAATTTCACATCTGTAGTATCGCTAGTTTATAAGGGATGTCAAACCGGCGATTGCAATTAAAGGTGATGACATGGCATGTGGGACGTCCATATGGGTAACGTATCTCAGGCATCTATCACAGAGAAGAGGTAACAGTTCACAACCCGTGAACTTGAAGGAACAGAGGAAGTCGGAAGGTCAAGCGAATGAAAGAAGAAGTCGAAAGGTCGATAATCCAAAGGTCTGGAAGACGATGAAGGTACAAAAGAAGTCGAAGATCGAGTGAGAGAAGGAAGAAAAAGGACAGAAATAAGCTATAGGTCTAGCAGGATAGAAGGAAGTCGAAGGTTTAGTAGGATATAAGGAAGCCAAAGGTCCAACAGGACAGAATGAAGCCGAAGGTCCAACAGGACAGGAGGAAGTCGGAAGACGAAGTATACAAGGGCAATATGAAGAGTTGCGAAGACTCCTTCATATGAAGACATGATGTCATTGATGTTGTAGCATGGAGACTACAGTGAAGCTGTAGATTGACAGAATTCAATGAAAAAGATTTTGGGAGAAGAGAATTACTATCAAACATATCTAGACAAAATATAGTAGTGGGTTGGAGCCCAGAGGGTTGGTGCCAGAAGGTTGGAGCCTCGAACGAGACAAGGTTGATGCCTTGACAAGATAGGGTTGGAGACCTTGGGGTTGATGCCTCAGAATTGGAAGGATTGGTGTCCTTGGAGTTGGTGCTCCTAAATCCAAAGTTAGTGCTTTGACAAGATAGGGTCGAAGCCCTTAGGGTTGGTGTCTCAAAATTGGAAGGATTGGTGTCCTTGGAGTTGGTGCTCCTTGTTAAACAGACATGGTTAGGGAGAACAAAATAGGAAAGATAAAGCTTGCAATGCTATTTTATTAACAATTTGATATACATTTATAGTACATTTGGTGACCGTTGGGATTCGCATCCCAAGGTCCCTTGGACTGCTTTGTCCATTCGGCTTCCACGCTAACCCTTTAGGATTAGGTGTCCAACATTCCCCCCCTTAATCCGAAGGGTTATGTATGAGTCCAAGAAAAGAGCTGTAATACAAAATGTGCAATAATGCATGGCAACACTAGGCTGAATGTGCTCTATGAAATGTTGGTAAAAAAGGGCGGTGGTTTAAGGATAGCCACCAACACTGGAACGCTTAGTGCAGTTCCCGGAACTCTTCCAAAATCGCAAGAAGCTGTAAGTCTTCTGCTAGAGGAAGTGATCCTATTGTTTTAAAGAGGGAAACCTTCAACCATAAAAGGGAGGCCTCACCCCGCATAAAAGGTAAAACTTCAACCTGAAAAGGGAAGTCTCAACCTGTGATGGTTTAAGGATGACCAACAACTCTGGAATGCTTATGCAATTCCTGGAACTCTTCCAAAACTGGCAAGAAGTTGGAGTCTTCTGCTAGAGGAAGCGTTCTCAATTTTGTCTCCGGAACTCTTCAAAAACTGGCAAGAAGCTGAAGTCTTCTGCTAGAGGAAGTGTCCCAGATTGCCAACTAAAGGCATGTTCACCGGCATCTTTGTCTCTGGCTACAACTCTGAAACTGGTGTGGCAGGTTGTGGCTCAGGCTCGCTTGATGTGGCTTTGAAGCTTGTAGATGACCATCATTTCCCCCCCTGTCAGATACAAGGTGAGATGATGGAGAAAACTCAGCTACAAGACTTTTCAATACTCTAGAACAAGTTCTGATATGTGTTTGGAATATCTTCTTGGCTGTTGATGCCCATTGCCAAGAAGCGATCCATCCAAGATGAATCTTTGTTCTTGCAGGACGTTTGTTGCTAAAGCATCTGTGTGAAGAATGACTATTTTTATGACAGTGCTTACATGGATGAAGATCAAAACAGTGATCTTTCAAATGGCCAACTCGGTCATAGTGTTGGCATTTCACGATCTGTTGTTGTTGTTGTTGCTGCTGCTGTGGAAGAGGGGCAGAGTCTGGAATAGCTGGCGCTGAACTATCTTGAGGAGCAGGTGAACTGTCATGAATGAATCCAGCACTCTGAAACTGAATGGGTTTTGAGTATTCTAGGATATGAAAGGACAAGTCCTTGTCATAACCAAGACCGGTTATGTGCTTATTGTGGACAAGCTGTTCCCAAGGTCTGATGATGGGCTTGGGAAGTGCAGACTGAGTTTCTGCATCTGCGTGTACAACTGCTGCTTTATTTGAATGAACTGTAACATTGTTGACTTGCTGCTGATGGGTGGTTGTCTCAATGTTCTGAACAAAAATGGGTTCAGAATGATGTCTATTTTGATGTAGCTCTTCTTGCTGTAGTTGCGATTCAAGCTGCAAAAAATCAATCTTTTCCTGTGGATTTTGTAGACATGTTTGAATTTCTGAGAGAGATCCTATGCTGATTTGTAATGTGTCATCAATAGTAGATTGTATAAGAGTTTTCATGAACTCTAATACTTCACTGATTCTGGCTATTTTTCTTCAATGTCACTTAAAAACTGATCACAATTATTACTTAATGTAGAAAAGTAATATCCACGTACAGTACACAACAATATCTTGTATAAATGTGCAGCAAATGAATAAGGGAATCAATGCATATATATGTAGACAGAGACTATAATGAGTTTTAATACCACAACTGGGGCAACATCAACTGCAAACTTGCTTGGATCCTTCAAGTACTCCTTCACGTTCTCGGCCAGTGGAAAAGAGTAGTCAAGTTCAATAGCGACTGTAACCATTCATGATAACATGTGGAACAACTACAATTGTGGGATTATAGGTTCCCAGAGAAATAATCTCATAATCCTATGTGGAACAATGCAGATATATAAACCAAGTCAACATTGCAATTTCAAGGGTTTCATAGTAGCACTTGCATATGAACATGCATCTCGGCCTATGCTCAATCAATACCTCAATGTCTGGAAAATTTCTACCACTGGCAATCTCAATTAATATGTGGAAGCTTACCTTTCAATTCCTGGCAAATTCACATTTTTTTCATTTGCATGCGGAAGCTTATCAAACACCTGTTCACATATTTCATGGTTCATGAAAAGTCAATCACTGTATGTGAAGTTTCCTTCATCCTCATTCATATTTTAACTATCAATCCCATCAACTTCGAATGCTCTCATAATTCACATTCATTACCACAATTACATTCACATATGCTGGATTCAATCAAAAGCTTGGCATTTCACTCACTCTGGGCCATTATCCATATGGTTTCCATTTCACAAAGTTTTGTCTCAACCAAACCTCAATACAATAGCCCTTTTAGTTCAGGTTTTAAGCCCAAAATCTTCTTCTTGAATCATTTCCACAATCATTTATATATGGGTTTCAGTATCTGATTTCATATACTCAGAAGTCAATGAGACAATGCCCCATCATTTAATTTTAACATTATTTTAAATGAACCAATATCAAATATATAAGTGCGCCCTTCCCATTCATACAAAGAAACAAGGCTTAATTACAAAGGCCAAGAATATTTGCAAAAAATGCACTTATGCATGCTGTAATCCATTTGTCACTTCCACTCATGCAAGATCGCATATTCAGTGCTACAAAGCTTGCTTCCGCTATGCCAGCAAGAGCAATAACAGTCCATCTTAAAAACTCAGTTGGGAAGATTAACAGAATCGAAGCTGGAATGAAGATAAAGAGAGAATATCCATAAAGACACCATAGCTGCACCAAGGGTGTTGATATGCCCAAGTAACGGAGGAGGAAATAAAATCCGAGGGGTACCAAACAGATGTATCCATAAATCAAGCACGCAGCCCAGCTCATATAATTAATGTCATAATGCCAGTAAATTTTATCTTCACACTTTATGGAAGACAAATAGGAAACATAATTTCCCAGTGCCGTTACCTCAAATACAAGAGTTGTGGAAATCCAAAGAGGCCCATACATGTATCACATGCCAGGATTATGTTGAACCTTTTCACAAAAGTCTCCACGGTGGGGATATAATGTGCACATACTTTTGTCTATACCATGTTAATTCAACGCATATGTAAGCGTTGTATATCAAAGCTCATTAGACAGCGCATAGCTCATATAAACCACATCGTTAATACAACCCACAACAATGCTAAACTACCAATATATATACGAACCAGCATTAATATATACAAACCAACATGAACCAGTGATGAACCAATGCCAATGCATATAGAGAGCACGAACTCGGCTGTCGCAAGTCACCAGCGTACATTCAACGTTTTGTATTCCTTACGAACCATATAATTCACACTCTGAACCAACAGTGCCAAATGAAATATAAGAGCACATATCTCAGGTCGTTGTACTCACACACAGCTCTCAAAATGCATATACAGGATTTATGCACATACTCAATGCTCCAATCAATGGTTAAACTATTCAACACAGAGAATCACACATTCAAAACTCATACGCTGTTTATGCCAAACGTTATGCACACAGCGTGCCACCATTATGCAAACCAAACGTTATGTAAACCAAACGTTATTCAAACCAAACGTTATGTAAACCAAACGTTATTCAAACACATTCAATAACGCAGGTGAGAATAATCAGGTGAATTGTCAGGCAGTAGAGGCGCAGGTGTAATGACACTCTTTTTTTTAAACGTTTATGACAGTCAGAGAGCGATTATTGTATTCAGAAGAACAGGTAGGCAGAATTAATGGAGCGTTACAGGTAATGAAGACTAGGCCAACACTATTCAAGGCAGCTCAGACCAGTTGCTCAGGGAATAACAACATGTCAATTTTTTTTTGTTTTTTTTTTAACTAAAGGATAAACCCTGAGGAAGAAAACTACACAAGCCACACATCATGGCTCTGATACCATGTTAAACACACATGGACAACAAGAGAGATATGAAAGATAAAACATGCAATACAATTTTTATTGACAAATGATATACATTTATAGTACATTATGTGACCGTTGGGATTCACATCCCAAGGTCTCTTGGACTACTTAGTCTATTCGGCTTCCACACTAACCCATTGAGGATTAGGTGTCCAACATCCACAAAGATTTAGTTAAGATCAAGTGGAGGTCATGCCGATCAAAACCAGATAGGAAAAAAAATTGAAGCATAACACAGTTCAACAAACCTGCAACCACTACCACAATGTGATTTAGATGTTAAAATAACAGAACATGCAAATGAATTCAGCTTGTGATTATCAATTGAAAAATCCCTGGAAACCCCATTGTAAATTTCCCTACAAACAAGTTAAACTGCCAATGCCCTAAAATCCTACACCCTGAATTTGTTTAGTGTAATTAGACGGCAGAAACAATTTCATGGAGGGGAGGAACACAAACCTTTTTCTGCGCATATCGCTGGAGACAGCGGATGAACTTCGACCTCGAACGAGAACATGGCCTTTTACTTTTTTCTATAGTTATTTGTTCTCAAACTCTTCCACGTGCTCTGCTCTGTTGGCCTTCTTTTGTGAAAAATGGTGGGAAAGAAGATTAATAAGTGTAATCTTAAACTCTTCTTTTACTCTTTTTTTTTACTTTTTTTTTCTCAAACTCCCCCATCTTGCCTCCAAACATATAGAAACCCAAGTAAAATAACAATCTTATTTTGAACTTTTTATTTATATCTGGGTTTTATTTTCTTTGTATATCCAATAGCATTATTAATTTATATTATTAATTATAAATTTTTTTAGAGTGGTATATTTATCTATTAGTTTAAACAATAGTATTATTTTATGGTTTTTAATATTTTTTTAAATAGTTTTTCTAGTTCAAAGACATGTAATGAGTTAATTTGAGTGGTTGAGTGTTGTAGATTATAAGTAGGAGGTTGTGGTATCAAATCCCTTAGATATCATCCTCATAGTTTAGATATTATTTTAGGAATGAGGAAAATTATCTAGTGAATTTTCTATACATTTATAAAGAGAAAAAATATATTATTATAAAGAGAGCACTCTATTGATATGGAATTTATATTTTCTTTATTATACTCTTAAAGGATATTATGAAATAATGGTTCCAATGCTTTTTTAGAAAATATGGAGCTTTCTTGCTTTCGCACTTTTCCCCGACAATAAGTAAAGTTTGTGCACTCTCTTTCTTTTTCCCAAGGATTTTCACTATCTCGGCTGTCACACAGTGGGTCATGTCAATGATTAATTCTACCCCGCCATAGTTTCGAATGGAATTTTAATTAATTATATCGCGCCACAGTTTCGAATGGAATTTTAATTAATTCTATCCTGCCACAGTTTCGAATGGAAGTTGATATTTTTTATTATGAGCTCAATCATGTCTAGAGGTTGCATTAAATCCTAGGATGAATTTACAGGTTACACTTCATTGTCTTGACACATCATCACCAACCAAATCACGATGTGTTTCCAAAGTGGATGGTGTTCTAAGGTAGATATTTAATCTGAGCATGAGTTGTCCAAGGTTGTTTTCGTTTCAAGAAAAGATAGTAGTGCAAAAGAGCTAAGCTCTCATTCTAGCTTTGAGGTAGTACTTATCGCTAAGTCTCAACCAAACTCCCTTTCATTTAAGCCTTTTAAGCCTCTTTTGGTCCCCCATGGTTCAAGAGATTTTCCTAAGCCAAAGTTCTATGTTAGAGTGAAACAAGATAAGTTTTCAATGGTCATTGGTAAGGATATCAAGTTTGAGGACATCCCAAACTTGTTAGAAACTACTTTGGTAGGAAGATTTTATGGTAAGACAATGCAAAAGGCATCTCTCATGGCATGATTTTTGGACAATTGGATGACAGCCATGGGTTATATGTCGGTTTTCCATGGATTTGTTCACAATTGGATATTCTTTAAATTTTGGTTGAGGGGGTACGATAATAAGATCAAGGAGGCAGAATGGTATTGGGGGATGTATTGGGGGCCATCGAGCCTAGTCCTGGAAACATGGCTGGTGGATTGTGATCTTGCTCGCAAACATCTCTCGGTGCAACAAATTTGGGCTATATTGTTGAACCCTCCCCTTATCTTCTAGGCAGAGGAGGCCCTTCACATTATTGGCAAAAAGTTTGGTAGATTTATTTCTTTAGACCCTAATTGGTATGTTTCAATTAATAGACATTGGGCCTAGATTCTAGTCAAAGTAGATATCAAAGATAGTTTGTTCAAGGCCATTGAATTGGTTTACAAGGAAAAATTCTAGACCCATAACATTGATTATTGGGAAACCTCATTTCATTATTTCAATTGTTACAAAGTTGGACATGTTTAAACCTAGTGGTTAGAGTTGAAGGCGCTTTTCTCCGACAACAAGTAAAGTTTTTCATGTACTCTCTTTCTTTTTCCCAAGGGTTTTCACTGTCTTGGTTGTCAGAAAATAAGTCCTGTCAATAATTAATTACGTCCCACCACAATTTCGAATGGAAGTCGATATTTTTAATTATGAGCCCAATCATGTCCATCGGAGGCATTCAAATCCTAGTATGAATTTACAGGTGACACTTCATTGTCTTAATAGATCATCTCCAACCAAATCATGAGATGTTTCCAAGATGGATGGTGTTCCAAGGTAGATATTTGATTTGAGCATGAGTTGTCCAAGGTTGTTTTCATTTTGAGAAAAAATAGTAGTGCAAAAGAGCTAAGATCTCATCCTAGCTTTGAGGTAGTAGGTATCCGTAAGTCTCAGCCAAACTCCCTTTTATTTAAGATTTTTAAGCCTCTTTTGGTCCCCCATGGTTCCAGAGCTTTGTCTAAGCCAAGGCTCTATGTTAGAGTGAAACAAGATAAGTTTTCAATGGTCATTGGAAGGATATCAGGTTTGAAGATATCCCAAACTTGTTAGAAACTACTTTGGTAGGAAGATTTTATGGTAAGACAATGCAAAAGGCATCTCTCGCGACATGGGTTTGGACAATTAGATGTCAACCCTAGACTATAATAAGATGAAGGAGACAGAATTGTCAAGCCTCCCTAAAGGGGTTCAAATTGTAGTGAATAAGCCTAAACATTCAAATTTCCCTAGCACTCTCAAGCCTAAGGTTAGACTAATGGAAGAATGTTTATCAAAAGGAGGATTAGCTTCAGAACCACAAATCTCAAATGGAGTAGGTTGAAAATATCACCTTCTTAATGCACAACAAAAATCACAACAAAATATTAAAAGGTAAAAAAGGAAAATGAAAATGAAAGACCTTTCAAAGAGGTTGGGAAAAAGTAGTTTCAGATAAAGGGGGACTTTGGGCTATGCACAACACTATTTTTTCAATGACTTGGTTAGGTTCCCAAATCGCAAAAAAAGTAAGGCTATCTATAAGGGTAAGATAACTAGGGAGTGCCAAGGTGTGCATGCCATGACATGCCAAGATGTGCCAGTTCTAGGGTGTGGCACCAATGCATGTTAGGGAGTGCTAGAGAAACACAAGGGAGAACTAGTTTCAATTGCATGGAAATGAATGAATAAGCGTGCCTGATAGGGAGTGTTAGCGAGTTCCAAGTGTGCTAAGGAGGATCAACCCCACCAAATTTAAGCACACTAACCCAAGGATAACCCAAGGATCCAGTGACCCAAATTGCAACCAGATACAAAACCCATTTCAAAATACTCAACCCATATGATTTCTAAGGAAATACATGTGTAAGATAGTGGATTCAACGAAACCTATTCCAAAAAACAGAAACAACCTAGTTTAATTCTAAGGAAAATATGCATTGGAGCTACAAACCTGTATTTCTGTCGACCCTGGCATAAACCTTTGCCTAGTACTTGGTCTTACATGTATCTAAGGGATACAATATGGTAGTGCCGATGAGCCCTCCTATGGATCCTGAAGTTGTGTTTGTCAAAGATTCAAAATCAACCCCCATTGCATATAAATTCCATAGAATAAGATCTCTAATATGTTTTATACATACATACATATATATCTATATATATATTTATATATATATTAATATTATTATATGTCTATTGTGGGGGTAAAAAATCAGGTATTTAGAACCAAAAGTGCGAATACAGAAAATTGATGGTTGATGCTGGAAGTCCAATAATAAGAAGTTGGGTTACTCACAGCTGAGATTCAAAATCAAAACAAAAAATCTCCCTAAGGGATTAAAATGGAGAAAAATCAGTGTGTTTAACTAATCCAATATATGGGAGTTTGATGCAACTGATGACGATGGCTCTTGACTTACCCAGCTATCAGTTATGTCGAAGTTCAGATTGCAGTCGTTGTTGATGATTTTGATGGTGTGGTACACAGTAACATTGGATGTTTGGTGTCTCAATTAACCAAGCTCCGAAAAGTTCGATTGGATCCTTGTTCTGGTCTAGATTGGAGTTAGAGTTTTTTTATGACGTTAATTTTAAAAGTGGGTGGGACTGTTTTATGTAACTACATGTAATGGTTTACAACGCACTAGTAGAGTGGACTTGGAATTGGAATTCAACATTGCTATTAGATTTATTTTAGATTTGGATTAATCAAGTATTCAGGAATTTAGATAGGTTAAATTTCTTTTTTTTTTTAATAAGGAAGAAATTTTTGATTTTCATTAATAAAAAGTAGATATATACTTTGATATTTTATTGTTAATGTTTTTGAATGCCATGTATTAGATTTTAAAATAAAATGGTTAAATTTATAATTATCTTATTACTCTAAATTATAGTTCTTTTATTTCTGAAAATTGTCTACCATATCAATTTTCACAAAAAAATCTTAAAGCTTTTTTATGATGACAAATATAACATATATGATTCAAAGTTGCATCCCTTCTTTGATAGGAGATCTACCACTTGATTCTACTCTATATAGACATTATTAAAGGCCAGTATTTGAAAGGTATTCTTCAAAGATCTTATGCATTGCATTCAAAAAGTAAGGGAAGGTGGTCCAAATTTTGTTCTTAACTGTAACCAATCTAGGATCATCTTGGAATCTCCAAACACAAGTATATCTTCAATTGCAGGCTAGTTAGCACATAGAAGAGCCCCCAAGAGTATGATTAGCTCAACTCTATTATTTGACCCTATGCCACTATACCAACTGAAATGGAAGGTGTTGTATGGATTCAAAACCAAATGTGTCCCACTTCCACAAACCCTATTGGTGGATTCTCCATAAAAAAAAAAAAAAAAAAAAAAAAAAAAATAAAGTATGGCCATAGCTCCATGAGTCTAAAATGTCTTCTAGGTTGTTCCTCCTTCATTAGCCTTATCTCCATAAAATATGCAAATATCTTTGAAGAGGCGTCTCTAGTATCTGGTTATGTTTGTTCACAAATCATCTCATTCATGCTTCTCCATATGCCCCACAAAATATGGAAAGGCAAGGAACGATATGTCTTGAAACCTTCAAACCATTGAGTGAGACATCTCTAAATGGAAACCATGTTCCAGATTACATGTATTTTAAGTGTTTGAAGAACCCTACTCCATACCGAGATCGCAAAAAGACATGTTAGAAATAGATGTTCCACATTTTATAAATATTCTTTGCATAAAGAGCATCTTCCAAGATCCTGAAAGCCCCTTTTATTTATCCCAAGTTAAACTATTTTGGACCACCAGCCACATAAAACATTTTAATTTGAGAGTTATATCCCATCTCCACGTGTTATGAAACCAAAAAGCATTATCGTTCAAGCCACCTCCATGAGAAATATGTTTGTAAATCTTTTTAATCGAGATCTGCTCATTATACATAACACCTTCCCATTTTAGCTTTTCTTTCTTCTTAGTGAGTTTTAAACCTGTTAGACTTAATTCTGTTATGAAACATGCCCATTCCACAAATAGACCTCTGGAAATCCAAGTTCAAATACATTAAGCCAATAACTTGTAACAGAAGAAGATCCTCAATCACAAGAGATTTAGTTCATAAATTAAAGCCTTTTCTTATGTAAATGCTCAAGGATGCACATAGAAAGAGTATGTATTCCCTCCACTCCTTTGATATCATCTAGTCCTATTTCTATCTTATCCCCCCTTCCAACCTCCCATCTCAGATTTCGTAGTAGCCAATATTTGTTTCTCATCATGCTTCTCCATATATAAGATGTCGCCTTCTTATTTGGAGCCGCCTCTTTAATCCATTCCTTAAGTTGTCTATTTTTTAGATATTTATCTTTAATAACCTATTACCAAATACCTTTGTCCTAGAAATTTTTCCATAATTTCTTGACAATTAAACCCTTACTAAAACATTGTGTGTCCTTTATACCCCACCCTCAATCCTTCTCATGTCTCATAAGCACCTCTAAATAGACCAAAAGTATCTTATTTGTGGATTTATGCCTAGTCCAAAGGCACCTAGCT
>APFE030930419.1:0-88439 GCA_000404065.3 Pinus taeda
GCTGCCCGTGCCATGCTATGTGACCAGGGTCTACCAAAGTTTCTGTGGGGAGAAGCTGCAAATACTGCTGTGTACATTCAAAACCGATGCCCTCATTTCATTTTGGACTCCAAAACTCCCGAAGAGGTTTTTTCTGGTAAGAAACCTGATGTCTCACATTTTAGAATTTTTGGATGTCCTGTCTATTTTCATGTGCCGAAAGAAAAGAGAAGTAAGCTGGATGCTACTGGGAAGAAAGGAATGTTTGTGGGCTACAATGAGACTTCTAAGGCATATAGAGTCTATGTACCTGGTCAAAGGGAAGTAAAGATAAGCCATGATGTCACTTTTGACGAAGATGCTTCCCTGAAGAAAGTAGTAGATCTTCCTAGATCTGAAGAAAATCATGAAGAAAGACCTGGAAATCTGGAAGAACCCCAGGATGAGACTATGCCTGATGTTGAAAGGCCAATGGACCCTATTTGATCCTTCCCCTTCTCTAGGAAAGAGGCCATCATGGCTCAGGGACACCCTCGAAGATGCTGAGGGTCATGCTGCCCCAAGGGGGACATTCCGAGAAAGCAAGAAGCCGTGTAGATACCAAGGGTATCTAGCTGCCATGAGTACTATTGTACAATCTGAACCTGGTTCTTTTGAGGAAGCCATCAAGCATCAAGTTTGGAAGGATGCTATGCATGAAGAATATGAGGCTATTATGAAGAATGATGTCTGGGATGTGGTCCCGAGACCGAAGGACAAATCTGTTGTCACCGCTAAATGGCTCTACAAGATTAAACATGGATCTGATGGGAGTGATGAAAAGTTTAAGGCAAGATTTGTTGCCTGTGGCTTCTCTCAAAAGGAAGGAATTGACTATGACGATATATTTGCACCTGTGGCACGATATACCACCATCCGATCCATCATAGCCCTTGCTGCTACGCAAGGATGGTGTCTTCATCAGATGGATGTCAAGACCGCTTTTCTGCATGGTGCAATAAAGGAAGAGGTGTATGTAGAACAACCTCTGGGATTTGAAGTTCAAGATCGAGACATTTATGTCTGCAGGTTGAAGAAAGCCCTCTATGGGTTAAAGCAAGCACCCAGAGCTTGGTATGAGAGGATGGATAGCTACTTGATGAAGCTGGGCTTCACTCGAAGCAATGCTGATCCAAACCTTTACTTCAAGGTTGTGGAAGGAAAGCCTCTCATTCTAGTGCTGTATGTGGACGACCTCTTCCTGACAGGTGATGACCCTCTCATTCATCAATGTAAGAGGGGGCTTGCTGCTGAGTTCGAGATGAAAGACCTAGGACTGATGCACTATTTCCTAGGCCTGGAGGTCTGGCAGAGACCTGGAGAGATTTTCCTTTCTCAAGGAAAATATATTGTGAAGCTTCTGGAAAGATTTGGGATGGTGGACTGTAAGTCCGTGTCGACACCAATGGAACTCAACTTTAAGAAGTTGAGTGGCAGCGCTGCAGGGCCTATCTTGGCCAATCCTACTGAGTATCGTCAACTCATAGGAGCTTTGATGTTTTTAGTGAACACCCGTCCGGACATATGTTTTGCAGTGAATACTTTGAGTCAACAGATGGTTGAGCCTCATCATTTTCACTGGGTTGGTGCCAAGAATCTTTTGAGATATCTTCGGGGCACGATAAACCATGGGCTGAGATACACTGCCGGGAGTGTGATACTCCGTGGATATACTAATGCCGATTGGGCTGGCAGTGTGGTGGATCGTAAGAGCACATCTGGATGCTGTTTCAATCTTGGTTCTGCTTCGATCTCATGGATGAGCAGGAAGCAGAAGGCGGTGGCTTTGAGCACCGCGGAGGCCGAATACATTGCTGCCTAGTATGGCCTGTTGTGAAGCAGTTTGGTTGAGGAAGCTCTTTAGTGAGCTGTTCCAACATGTGCTAGATACGACTGTGATACTCTGTGATAATCAGAGTGGGATTCGTATGACTGAGAATCCTGTGTTCCATGACCGATCCAAGCATATTGATATCAGGTACCACTTTATCCGGGATATGGTACAGCGAGGCGCCGTAAGGCTCGATCATATAGGAACTGATGAGCAAGTCACGGATATTCTCACTAAGCCCCTGGGGAAGGTCAAGTTCCTAACCTTCCGTGAGAGTCTTGGTGTCGTGGAAAGACCCTATGATGTGGGTCCTGTTGGACGATGAGCTCTGGGAGCTCTGGGGGGCTTTGGGGATAGCTTCTCGGAGCTATAAGCACTCATAATGCTTCTGCCCCACCCTTGTGATTATTGAGCTGGTTCGCCACTCATTTATCTGTGCCCCGTATGCATCCTACCCATTGAGTTCAGGGCTCATGGGAAGTACCTCTCATTTGGCCAATGAGGTGTGGAAAAGCTAGAGACTATTAGCAAGACTGATGGACGCATCAGAGATTGCCGTACTCTCTATCTAGGATGGCATGGTCCAACCACTTGATCTGGGATCAAGATTTGTGAGGTCTGGGACCTCTGGACTGATTATGTCAGTCGGGGGATGATGTCTTTGTGACTGACCCACTTCTGTTCTGAAATAAAGAAGCCAGCAAAGCAAGTTTCGGCGGGATGACTCACGATGTTGATTGCACTAATAGATGGAGTTCTCCCTAGTTGAGAGGGAGTGTTAAATTTGGACAACTAGGTCCAAACTCCATGTTCTGATGCTCAGATTAAGAGGCTAATATTTTTGTTGGATTCCTCTTTCTGAGAGGTGTAAAATCCATATAAAAATAGTTTTAATCCGATGAGCAGAACTTATATTTTGAATTTATTATTCTTAATAAATTATATGTGCAAGGTCAGCCAGTTTTGTAATGTAGGCTCACATGCCCAACAGATGTGTCACACACCCTCATTGATGGATATAAATACAGGAAAAGTTGGAGAGAATTTCATAACAACACAACTCACATCTTCCTCTCTCATCCTAAAGAGTACGAGCTACCTGGAGGACGAATTTCAGCCACACGTGGGAAGGACGAAGAGGACAGACCGTACGGCTGAGCTGTAGTACGATTTTCTGCTGCTAGGGTTTCGCAGAAAGTTTGACCAGCGTTGACTTTGGTCAACGCTTGGTCCAATCAAGCTGAAAACTTGTGGAAGGTTCGATTTTTGAAGGCCGTACTACCTGGCACAAAAATCGAGGTCAAAGGGTTGATCATTTTGCTGCTGTGTTGACTTTTAGCTTGCTGCCCCTGCGTTGACTTTTCAGGACAACGTTGACTTTTGTAGAATTGACTTGGGTTGACTCATCTACTGGTTGGAGGGTTGTTGTGACACATGCTGGGCTCGCTGACCAAAGGAGACTTTGCTGGTTGAAGCATCCTGTTGACCGCCGAAACGAACACACACATTTTTCCTGTTTCTGATTTGTCTTCTGTAAGATCTGCTTATATGTTCTATCTGCATTTTGCTTAACTACTTGTATGATTGCTGTGAGAAAAGTGAAATTGCTCTTAGCATAGAACATCTTCAAAAATTTACAAGTGTTCAATGGTTTTTCTCCTGCAAGGGTTTCCGCCTAAAAAAACTCGCGTATTGTCTTGGATGTTATGCATTGTTGAATGGTGTTGATTTATGTTTTGATTTAATGCTAATAATAATCAATGCTCTGTGAAGTTAAAATTAACTAATTGAAGAGAAATATTGATTCACCCCCCTCTCAGTAATTCCAACAATCTTAGCCTTCATTTTACACTTTATTATCATCATTTTCACGGCTAAATTTGCTACTGTCATAAATTATTATATTGCTGCAATTTCTATCTTTTCAAGCTAGTTTATGATAGCCAACCTTGAGCCTCTATTGGTTGACCTAAGCCTCTAGGAGATCCATAAGAACATTTGAGCTCAAATCTGGAGATTACTCTTAAATACACCTTAAGCCCTAAATTCTTCTTTATCCATTGGTGGAAATCATTATAGAACCATTAGGTCAATTCAGTGATTTGATCCCTAAGATCTACTCGGGAAGCTTCCCTTGCGTTGGATTGTGTCCTTCACTAAAATGAGGGGAGTAGTTACTAAGGTGACAATGGTGACACTCCCATTGTTGCACTTTGTCTAAATCACCTAATGAGCCTTTGCATTAAGGTGCTAGATTCTGTTGCAACATGGAGAATGAAATGATTTCCCTCCTTTAGGTTTTCTCATCTTTCTACTTGTC
Organism: Pinus taeda; assembly: GCA_000404065.3. Taxonomy (NCBI): domain Eukaryota; kingdom Viridiplantae; phylum Streptophyta; class Pinopsida; order Pinales; family Pinaceae; genus Pinus; species Pinus taeda. The sequence goes on from APFE030930419.1 coordinate 4,170, forward strand.
GATTGTTAAAATGTTATTTTCATATTAAAGGAAGTCTGAGGATTCTTAAAAGCGGTCAAATTTTTTCCTCACTTTTTCAAATATTTCACCTTAATGAATAACCACTATTACATGTTCTGCTTGGATTGTGATACTTCTATATCAATCAGTAAAAGTAACACATTAAAGAATCATTTTATCTGTAAAGAGTGGGTTGGAGACTTTCCATTGTCATTATGATGAGCATGTCTTGCAGAAATATTTTATTGTGAAACTACTTGCAATGTTTTAGGCAGAAACCTGTTGGCAAATGTATAATGCCTCCGATTCACATCTCGAAGCCCCATTGAAATGTACTGTCATTCATTCACCATGACAGCGATCTTGACCATCTTTAGGCAAGTTATCATCTTTCAACCATAAAATCTTTTCTCCAAGTCTTTTCAAATGAATATAATAGAGTTGATAGAGATGTGTTAAATATCTATATTTTGAACTGAACGGTAGATATATGGAAGAAGAAATGACACTCTTTATAATCTAATGAAACAATATTAGGTATTGATAATCTTATCATATCCAGTTACTAATTGATGCTGTTCTTGATGCATTGTTGTAGTTTCCTTTTAAGGCAGAATCCATCAGTTTCTTTTTCAGCGCGGAATGCCTAATACATTTTTAAAAGCTAGCTAATAGTCTTTGCCTTATGCAATACGGAAAAGAACATAAAGTATTATGTCAGTTTTCAAAGGACTAAATTCTCTAGAATGTTTGAACCACAGTCGATTATAAATTTGGATAACTAAAAGCTTTAATGTCACACTACAAAAGTTTTGAAACACGTGAAAATCCCATTAACTTCTAAGCAATGTTCTGCATATTATTTAAAATCATAACATCATAATCACTCATACAGATAAGAAGGTGAAAGCCAACATACAGGCCAACCCATCCAACTCTGTGAATGGAACTCCCATTCAGCAGGCATGTGGTATCCAAACTTGCTTGGACTAGCATTATTGTCCATAATTTAGCTATGCTTGTGCAGCTACAGTCCTGCAGCAACTCCTGTTTTCAAGTCATTGCTTTTAATCTGATTCAAGACAAGCATGAACTAAAAATCTCAAAATCTACATACATCCAATCGACAATATATTGAATGTCTAACATGCAATAGCCTCAGGAAAAAGATAAATAGCTTCCAGTACAAACTTAAAGAGATTCAACCTAGGTTGCATAAAAACATAACTCAGACAGAAAGAAAGAAAGATGGTGGATATGGGATATGTAAGTTTTATTTGTAAATATTGTGCAGAGAATCAATTTTATGTCCTCAGGGATTAACAGCACCAAAAGAAACATTAAACAACACCATCTACAAATGTATTTAATCAAAATAGAAAGGCCAAATGTCACCCAGCATCTGAGAAGAGCTACCAAATCAACTTCTAGAGGGAAACACGCAAATCCTCAATTCTGTTGATAGTGTAAAGAAATACAAATAATAGCAGGAATTACAAGTGATACACTTAGGGCATGTTTCCCTATAATGCTATTAAGCTGTCTAATTACAATTATTTGCAGCCTTTAGATCAGAAAATAATATTTTTTATGTTCACTCTTGGGTATGATGTTGGTCCCCAGGGGCATGTTAGCTATTATCTTATATTTGGGCCATTCCAGACCAAGTTTAACAGTATTTATGACTTATTTACATGCACCAATGTGGAAATCAGGCTCTCTAATAGATTGAGTGAAATTTTCTCCATTTGTTTTCATTAATGCATACATGTCAGTTATAAAATAGCCAATTATTCTTACCTTGGGGTCTAAAAGTCAACAAAAAACAATATACCATTCAAAATGGCTTTGTTAACATTGGATTTGACCTTATAAATCCCAAGTTTTAATCTACAGGACATATTCATGGATATCATTCAAGGTGAAACCATTATTACAGAGTTCACTATTAGGCATCGATGGTTGGTACATGCATTACAAGGTGGATTGGTTAGTTGGTCTACTGACACAACATTGATGTTCTATTGAGTGCCTTTCAAACTTGGCACATGGTCGCATCTTTATTCTTCAAGGACAAGATGGTTGGACAAAGTTAGAACAAGTCATTTTCACCAACTAAATACAGCGTATATGTCAGAGGTACATATAAAGTAGGTGATACAGCAAAGTAGGTGGCCCATACTTACAGTTGCAGTGCAGTATTCAAAGTAGGGGAAGTTGAAGACTCCCAGAAAGTTCTCATCACGGAGATCTTACGATGTCATATTTTGCATGATCTGATCATAGATTTGGACAACCCTTTGGGAAGATATGAACAGGTTTATGTTTCTCGGCAAATCTAAGAAGTTGCTATTTCTAACAATTTCTACTTTTAGCAGCAGCCATTTTACCGGTTATTTCAGAGTGGTCTGATTGCCGAACCGATTTCATATTTGAGGGCCATTTTGAAGGATTTAACTATTCCAAGAACGGGTTATTTTTAACAGGTCACTAAACATTTGGTGACCCAATATGGTGGTGAGCATTGTCCAATTTTAGGCCATTTCAAGCACTCTGAATTTTTAAGGACCAGTTGCATTTTGGCATGGTCTATATTTAGTTCAATAGGCCCACATGGAGATATTGCCTTATTTTTAGATAGTGTAAAGCCCTTGAGGGCTTTCATATGACATTTATGGGTACAAAAATTTTGCGTGGATGTTTGAGGACCATTTCATGACACCTTGCAAGACGACACTCATGGTCTTTCTATGTACTAGTTGCAGAACTGGGGCATTGTAAAGACTGAAATTAAGATTCAACTAGATGGAAAAATTTGTTGTAAAATTCTATCAAATTATTTCTATCAAATTAAATGCAATTGCGTACCTGATACTCCCATCTGGTGTCGGTCCACGTTGCTCCAAGTTTTCTGGTTCCGTTACCAAACCAACCGATTCCTCCCTGCCTATCTGGGATCAACCTCTGCGGTTCCCAGATCCGGAGGACTTCGAAATGGAAGTCCATTGGCCCCCGTGCCCAAAACTCCAAGAACAGCTCAAAGATTTCCGATTTTCAGTTCAAAATCGAGCACCTGGCTCATCCCTAAAACAGATTTATAATCTCTCCTCCTTTGTATTCCCCCCCCCCCTTATCATGCTCCTCTTCCGTCTTTATGTATCATTTCTTGGCAGTCACCGCCCCCTACATGGTGACACCTCCTTTTGTAACATGTAACTCTATCTGCCCAAAGCTACAGGGATATTGACGTGTATTAGTTTACCTTCAGGATTTTTTTATTAGTTTTCTTTAAATGTCCATAGTTTATAATATTTATTTTATTTTGATTTTAAATTTTAATAGTTTATTAATATTATGGGATATATAAATATATAACCATATTTATAATTAACTTAAATTTTACATTTATTTCTTTATAACCAAATTTTCTTTATACTTTTAAATTTATATTATTGAAATTATTTAGGGTATTTTCTCCTTAATTATGACGCATTTAAGCAATATGCTTGGTGATGGGTGAGGGTGTAACTTCTATCTGAAGCAGTGTCATGATTTTCAACATTTATAGTTAATTTATATATATATAATATATATAATGCATAATATATATATATATATATATATATATGCTCTAATACTCTTGTGCTCTGTATATTAAAGATGGGTCATAACATATACCCCTCATTTAGAAAGCTTTGTTTCGAAGTTAGATTTTTTACCATATATCAATACTTATTTTAGCGATTAGTACATTCTTGTTAGGGTTGTGTATCGAGGTTAAATTCTTATTTAATGTGAGGATACTATAAAATTGGTGTTTTTGAATACTTCTAGGTTTATAACTTTAATGATCATGCTTTGCCCCAACCAGGTTCCCAAGCTATCATAAAATCATCCTATCCTTCCTAATCTCTTCCTCTCCCATCCTGTCCGTCCTCTACTGGAGTATGCCATGGCGTCAGTTATACTGACCTAACCATTCATAAACTCTAAGGATGGCAGCGCCGACTATATCGACCTGATTTCCAGTAGGCATCTGGCAGTTATCATCACACGTCTAGGGGAGTGTGACTCGCATAGTTCTCCCATGACTCCAGGTTTTGGAGGATAAACGGTGGGCAACAACTCCACCCCTCCTAGTAGAATTAGGGTCAATGCCCTATCATGGAATCTCATTGAGCCTCAATTGTTCTTGGAGTTTTGTCAACACGTAGTCGGTTTGGTAACAAAACTATCTACAATGTAAACACTTGCCCACAAATTATAACATATGTATCAATATCTTCAAAATCAATTGTATTCAGATAACGATTTTCTATGCATTTCAATAAACTCTCATCTATGATATTAATCTTTGAGTTCATATAACATACTTGGCTATGTCTAACTAATATATTTGTAAATTCATTTTCACATCAAGTAATCAAGTGTATTCATTGTTTTATTTCCATCTCATCATTCGTGTTGATATGTAAAATAAAAATAAAATTATAGATATCACGTTCATTACATAAGTCATGATTTATATAGGTATCCATGTACCAACAATGTTAAGCATAATAATTTGAAATCATTCTTTCGTATATTGATTGTGCATAAAACTTATGACTTTGTATTGCTAACTGACATTTGATATTTGATCTAACCAGCACATACGTTATGTCCCAAACATTCATTGATCTGTATGTTTTTGCTCCAGTAACAACTAGCTGGGTTATTATCTTACTTAGTAACAAAATGCATCATGCAGATAATCATTAGCAAAGATAGACCTCAATTCGTTCCTTTTGACAATAATGTTGTTTGTTGGGCTCTTTTATATATATATTGTTTGAAATACCTAGATCAAAGCATGGTATGCAACAACATTTGGGGAACATATCTTGTACTCAATATTTCCTCTAACAAAAATACACCATACATTGCTTTATGTTTAAATGGTAGTACTCTTTCAATACTTCGGCCCTATAGGTTGTATTTATGCTCATGGAACCTGTGCTCAGCTTGTATTCATCAATTATAAGAAGTGTTAAATTAGGTCTGAATGTTATCCCAACAATCATTCCTTGAAAAGTTAGTGCAAAATGTCATGCCATAGTGGTAAGCATTGCTCATAAACTTCCTTTCTCTGTTCTGAAGCCCATGCCTTGTATTGAGTTCTAATGCTTTTGTTTACGACAAAAAATATGTAGCTTTATGACATTTTCTTGCTTTTTATTTTTCCACGATATCACTTATGACTACTTGTACTAGCTTTAATTCTTGTTCTACAAATTCACCAGTGCATAGGTATTATTATGGTATTTGGACCCTGCCATGATCTCTAAAGAGTCCAATTCGCTAGATCCTTCGTACCTTTCCATTGTTCTTTCATTCTATTATTACTAATATAACATTCAACATGTATTTCCATGGTTGTTTTGGATTTATGCCTCACTTTGCTATAGAAGCATCTTTGCCTCCCTTGTGCATATACTTCCATTTGCCCATCATTTTCATCAAGTCAATCCTCTCAGACTTTACCATAACAAAAGATAAGGCATATAACCTACTAATTGGAACCAATTGCATTGCTACGTCAACATCATTTTATATTTCAAACAAATTATCCATTAAGTCCCAATCTTTATCCTTTATTCAAGATATGGCAATCTTTTGAAGAATCTAAATTCGACTTTTACCCGTGAGTTCAATTATTCTCTCCATAATGTTAAATTCTACATATTCATGAATTAATTCGCCACTTAGTTTAATTGGAAGTGTTCTTTTAAGGAAACCTCTCTCTATGTCCTGAGATTCATGGTAAAAAGCTTCAACATATCGGTTCTGCAAATCCAAGTGTGTTTCTTCATTTGCCAAAGTGTTGCTTTCAAACACTGAGGAATCATTAATATCTTCTCTAACTGTTTCTAAAAAAGGGCTGAGAGATTCTTCAGCATTAGAATGTGCATTCTAGAATTCTCTCCCCAAAATACTATGTTGTAAAATCTCAATTCTATGAGTGTTAACAGGAGACAATAACCTACTCTCCCTAGAAATGTCAGGAGCACTATCTTCATCTCTCCAACTACCATGCATTGAATCAAAATCACTAAAATTATCCAACTTAGAGTACCACCCTTGCTTTAATTTATGTGCTGCCCATGTAGATAACTGTGTTTTGCACACTAGCTCAGCCATTTCCTGTTCATAAAATTTAAGATTCCTTGAATGCTTGATCAAAGAGTTTAGAGGCGTAATATCATCCTTTGTTCTTTCCTTCCTCTCCATGAAATATAATATAATAAGAAATATCTCCCTTCATGCAAATTTTTAGATTCTACATAATTCTATTAACTTTCACATTAGAAGAGTCCAAATCAAGCATTTTTGTTTTTCTTTGATTTCAATGCTAGGCTCGTCTTGAACAACTTGTTTGATGTATCATTTCTATAGTACCTTAACCCTATTTTTCAAACCTTAAGTAACCTTTTCAGTAACACAATCTTAGATATGGTAGTACATTGCCCAAACTCTTGAGTAATGAGGAATCTCAATTAGCAATTCCTCCCATCCAGCTGTTCCTTTGCTAATATCTCAAGTGAATGATACGTTTCAACATTCTTTATAGCTGTGGATGGTTTCCACTGAAGCTTTTGGTATCCATATCATTTGTCAATTTCTAAGTATTTAAAGTAAATGCTGACAACAGATTTTTGAATTGTCGTTGTAATTACTTACATGACATTAGCAGATTTTTAGGTTCAATAGTAATTTTATTAACAGGGTATATAACTACATAATCCTAGCATTCTAGAATCAACCATTCCATTTTATAATAGTTCCAATACCATAGCGCCACTAGAAAGTGCTCTGCATTATTGAACATTTTGACTTATATTCCGTGTTTCATTCAGCGTTTATTGTGAAGGATTTGTAAATGCACTCAACTGTCTCTGCGGCCGTTTATAATAATACAATCACATTACTTTCCTTTAAGTTAGATCAACAAAATATCAAAAGCAGCTGAAAATGATACAAAATCCTATTAGTCACAAATGATATTTCTCATGTGACAGGGATACAATAATAAGATATACATTGACATTCCTTCAAGATATCCTTTCGAATTTAAATCCTTTAGTATCAACTTTAACAACCCATAACATAGTTTTGAAACTGATCTTATATCTGTGGTATATGCTTTCATTCCTACATGTTTAACACTAAACATAGGTATAGTTGTTAGTTTGTGGAAGTCCAAGGATATTGTTTGGCAAGTCTTGTAACAATTGGAATCCAAGTTTTGAATATTCTACAAGACCTAGATTTAGAGGAAGTAGTGAACGAATAATAACATTGAAAGAAGGTAGGAACCACAATATTTGAGGTATCAGATTAATATATATATATATATATATATATAATATATATAAAATCTAGGATATGCATAATTATATATATAAAATCTAGGATATGCATAATATGTTATAATGGTATATATATATAAAATCTAGGATATGCATAATTATGTTATAATGTATTATTAGAAAATTATATAAAAACTAATGAATTTAACAAGAATAATTCTTCATTCAAATCAATTATTCTAAAGGTATATTGAACATAATGATATAGTATATACAAATACCTTTAAAACTAATAAAATGACAAATAAAACCTCTATATTACAACTATACTTTTGATGTTAACAATTGTCTTATGCTTTAGAGTTATAATCACTAAAATATCTTCATACAAATGTTTTAATAGTAAAGTAAATAATTGAAATAATGTCCTAGGTAATTTTACTAAATGAATTTATGCCTCTTTATAGAAAACATCATGAGTGAAAGCACTCTAATTTTAATATTATCTCTCTTTTAAGGTCTGAATATATTAACTTTAAATGTTATTATAATAAATTTCAACTTTAAAATACATTTATCATAGGTTAAAATAGCCGCATAATATATAAGTTTTTTTTGTTCTTTCTATATTATGAAATTATATCAATATAATTTGAAACATGATATTGATGTTATACATATGGTGCTTTCCATGGTGGGTGCATATATGGTTATAAACTATGGTTGAAAACCTAGCGACAATGAAATATATATCAAAGTTCATGATGTAGCAAACCATGGAGCGGATTTATATGTATCTAACCTATGGTAAAAGTTTGGTACAAAAAATTTATATGTTATCAAAACCATGATAATCAAACTATATGGCGGATATAATATATGGTGGCATTTATGCGATGGCGGATAACTATGATATAAAACTTATGATATAGTCCTCAAGTGAATGGAGCAGTCATCGTCGGAACAGTGGCACGAAGCAGAGTTATGACAGTCCATTTGGTGTGGAGTTAATACATGTCAGCAACGTCGGAGCCACAAGTGCGGAGGTGGCATAGAGCGGTTCTAAACCGTTGGCGTGTTGAGTCATAGTGCCACGTGTCCAAACGTCGAGTGGTTGTCGTAACCACGGGAGAGCAGGTCACCACTGGTCGAGATCGCCGGAGGTTAGGACTTTGTTAATGCCTGAATTGTAATATATATATCCTGCGGTTATATTAATTGGTGAATATATATATATATATATATAACAATGTTTAGTTAGCGCCGATCCAATAAACAATACCATATATTAATTTAACGCACCAATAGGTATGGTATTAATGTAAAGACATTAAATTTTAACGCAATGTCAATAAAGAATGCGGCAAAACTTTGGATAAAAGTGTTTGTTTGTATGCCGCAATGTTAAATCCTCATTGCACCTTGTAAAATTGGTTAACCAAAACAGTTTCTATGTTGAGCCCGAGAGGTTCGACCTTGGAACCTGCCCGAGACCTATTAAAATAGGCGAAGACAAAAGGCAAAGCCTTTGTATTTGTACTGAGATCCTTAACAATCATACCAAAGAGGGGCAGAGGGTTTATAATTTGCATAATCTACAGGAATGCACAAAATTCAGGCCATTTTTCGTCTCTCTTAGGATTTAGGATTTAGGTTGTAGGAAAAATTTAGATTTACATGAAGCTGTTGGTCCAGTCCTTACAGATTCTGGGTTTTCGCTGGGCACTTTCATGTCCTTGCAGGTGAATCTACATCAAATTTGGCCATGTCCTCTGAGCATCATACTCTATGCGGTCCCTCTTCTACATGCACATTATGGAATTTGTTGAGAACGCTCCTTTGAGTTTCAACCTTCTTTAGGGCAATATTTCTGAGCATTCTGAGCAATTCGGTTCCAGTTCTGATATTTGGTACCTGCGACTTTGATTTTCTCTGATGAATGGCATCTAATGCCGCTAAATAGGCGTTCTATACACATGCTCTGAAGCAAATATTGAGTAACACGATTTTGCCCTTGAGGTCACATTAAAAGAACTAATTTAAAGATTCACGAAGGATAATTGATTTGGATTGATGGGTATAAGGTTAACATGAGCATTCGACCTTTCTTTTGAAGCAGATCTGGAATCGTTTGTGACTTCCTCGCAAGCACGTTGAGCATTGTTTAACCTTAATTTATAAACCCTATGTCTGAGGCGTGTTTTTTTTTTGGCTGCTAACATTCATATATATTCTCCTTGAAATAGTCATCCAAGTTCAAGACTCAAACTAGCGAAGTTCTGAAGTGATTTACTACAGTTTCAGCCCTTGTATTAGGGAAATTGTTGAAGCAATACCGTAACTGTCTAGGGCTCAAATTCAAGGACCATCTGTGGGCTAAAAAGGCATGATAAATCAGAATGTTAGAGCAAGGTTGTTCAAAGAAGTAACATGAATAGATTTCCCCCTAAATTCCTGAAGCCGCTAGGCACCATCTAAAGGTTCTTGGCCCCGTACTCCGTGACTTGATTAGCTTCTTTCTTCTCTGCAGAAGACCATAATTGACTTGAGGAACTCACATGGATAGATCTTGAGATTGATCTTGAAAATTCACTTGAATTCGCTTACTGTTCTATCTAGCTAGAGCTCACTGTTAATGAAAACTTAAGAGAATTTGTGGCAGCTGTTCTAGTGTCCTTCCATCAGCCTGGCTGTGAGACAAGGACAGTTAAAGTCACCAATGCATATGATCTACCTTGAGGTTTTGATTGAGCATGGGTTTCAGAGTATTAGTTACTTCTAGGGCCTGTAAGATCCCAAGGGATTGAAAACTAGCTCTGATACCAAATGTAAACACTGAAATTAAGATTCAACTAGATGGAAAAATTTGTTGTAAAATTCTATCAAATTAAATGCAATTGCGTACCTGATACTCCCATCTGGTGTCGGTCCACATTGCTCCGAGTTTTCTGGTTCCATTACCAAACCAACTGATTCCTCCCTGCCTATCTGGGATCAACCTCTGCGGTTCCCAGATCCAGAGGACTTCGAAATGGAAGTGCACTGGCCCCCGTGCCCAAAACTCCAAGAACAGCTCAAAGATTTCCGGTTTTCAGTTCAAAATCAAGCCCCTGGCTCATCCCTCAAACAGATTTATTTTCTCTCCTCCTTCTCTATATTCCCCCCCCCCTTATCATGCTCCTTTTCTGTCTTTATGTATAATTTCTTGGCGGTCACCCCCCCTACATGGTGACACCTTCTTTTGTAACGTGTAACTCTATCTGCCCAAAGCTACAGGGATATTGACGTGTATTAGTTTATCTTTAGGATTTTTTTATTAGTTTTCTTTAAATGTCCATAGTTTATAATATTTATTTTATTTTGATTTAAATTTTATATCTCAATAATTTATTAACATTATGGGATATATAAATATATATCTATATTTATAATTAACTTAAATTTTTTCATTTATTTCTTTATAACCAAATTTACTTTATACTTTTAAATTTATATTATTGAAACTATTTAGGGTATTTTCTCCTTAATTATGATGCATTTAAGCAATATGCTTGGTGATGGTTGAGGGTGTAACTTCCATCAGAAACAACGTCGTGATATTCAACATTTATAGTTAATTTAGAATATATATATAATAGTGCAGTACATGCAATACATGCATATGTAGCTATCATATGCATGCTAATACTCTTGTGCTCTCTATATTAAAGATGGGTCATTACAGGGATTTTGTTATTGACATGTAATTTTTGTGCTAACGTCACTGTTTACCTAACCATTGGCACACCAAGGGGGAAGATAGCAGTGTCACAAGATGACTTGGCAGTATCATTTTCATGCTCTCTGCTCACTTCAACTAATCATATTTATTGGTCATATTTTATATCATTGGTGGAGGTTTCTTCAACAGCATGCTATGTGTATTCATGTTGTTGCAAGTGCTACTCCATGATTGATTATTAATGGAAAAATATCATATCTCCTTGTGCTCATAATGTTCTAGTCATTGTTTTCTCTTAGTCATTACATGTTGGGTAGCATCAAAATATGTGCTCAAATATTTCAGGGCACAATAAAGTATGGTTTCAGACATCTTGAAGATGGTGAAGTGAAGTTGCAAGGGCATTTAAACTCAGATTGGGCAAGTAGTGCATCAAATAGGATGAGCACCTTAGGGCTTTGCTTTAGTTTGGGATGAACAATGATATCTTGGTTTAGTAGGAAGCAAAATTTTGTAGCACTTAGCTCAGTGGAGGCAAAATACATGGTAGCTAGTACTGTTAGTTATAATGCCACTTGGCCTCGCAAGTTACTTGCAAAATTGTTTGATCGAGAGTTGAACCCCTCAATCATTTATTGTGATAATTAGATTTGTATCAAACTCTTTGAGAATATAGTGTTTCATAACAAGACCAAGCAAATAAAGATCAAATATCACTTCATACGAGACAAGATTCAAAAGAGAGCAATGAAGCTCCAATATATCCGCGCAAATTTTCCAGTAGTTGATACTCTAACCAAACCCTTAGAAAAGGGGAGCTTTGAAGCATTCAGAGATAGACTTGAATTGTTGCAAAATTCCTTCCTTACCAAGAGGGGGTGTTGAGAAATGTAGCTTGAGCAAGAACTTTTTGCACAAGTTTAGTGTGAATGTGAAGGAACTGGGTTAAGACATTTATTTAGTGACCACCTTCAAACGCTGATCACTAATTCTATCTTGTAATTTCACTTGAAAAATAGAAAATAAAAGTGAAAGTCTTATGTTTTGAAGTCAACCACTCTTAGGATTCTTAACTAAATGTTTCAGAAGTTCTAGAACATTAGTGACTTAGATTAGGATTTAATCTTAGCTTTACATCTCATAATTGAGATAGGTGGCAGCTAGGATTGACAAGATTAGTTGCTAGGATTGGAGAGAGTAGTTGTTTTCTCTGAAAGCATAAATAGGACAAGATAGTTGAGAGATCTCACACACATGAGTAGAGAGCAAAAAGGCTAAAAGAAGGAAGACCTTAGACCAACAGACATTCCTCCTCCACCAAGTTAGCCTTCTGAGATGATTTAGTACTCTCTTCTTATCCAACAACTTCAGCCCAACAACAAACCATAAATTCGACTTCCCAGCTACCAAATTTTGACCCAGCTTCAGCTTTGCAGTTTTCAGCCCCTCCAACAGCTTCACACGTGTGAAAGAGAGAGAGAATTTCAACTTCTTATACTTGAGAGAGATCTCCTTCTTCTTCGCTAGCCCTTTCCTCTTCTTTCCTTGATATTCACACTTTTTCTGGCCCCAGAAGTTGCAGATCGAGCTTGTGAGTGTGAGTGACAAATGAGGTCGAGTTGTTGCCTTTATGTAGGAGATTTTTCCCCTTTGTTTAGACCAACTTGTCCAGTTTGAGGCTGACTTGGTGGAGGAGACCTAGAAGACCTATTTTACAATAAAATACTTTTATTTCTTGATAAATAAATCCCAAGAAGGGTTCTTTACATTATGACATGGATAAGGACAATTGACATAAACCTTAGAAGCCTGTAATGGAGACTTTGACCTATAAACAATTGACCCAAGCGTGAAACCCATCTTTTAAGAAGTCAATTTCTTTAATAATATTTTTTTTTTCTTTTTTTTTTGACAAATACATTTCATAACGACCAAAATATAATTATGAAGACCGACACTAGTTACATTCTTCAACATTCAACACCTTTGTAAAAGTATGCAACAATGGGTTGGATAAGTATATGACAAAGCTAGTGAGAAGGAAAAGGGTTGAAACAACAAATTTTAGATGCTCCCGTTGTAAAACAATCTACACTATTTCATATACTTATGAAAGAAAGCATCTGTACAAGATTACGCCTTGTGATGAAAATAAGAATGTATGAGTCAAAACTTGTGATCAAGTGCACCAACAAAAGATAGGAATAGATACAGAATAATATCCAGCCACAATACAATTCCTTCATACAAACCAAGGGTTGCTTTCTAGGGAAAAACCCTAAATTAACATAACTTCTACTGTCAGATCTTCCGCTTAATGAATGGTCCAAATTGACTACAAAATTACAATATTCTACAAGGCAATTTTCTCAAAAATTTCCTTTCGGTGGCACTGCCCCAAAATCTCTGACACATGGGGCTCAAAGGTTGTTCTCACCCCCTGGACCCCCCTGCAACAGTAGTAGGGCGGCAAGCCCCTCTACAACACGACCGAAACAAGAGCTCTGAATCAAGTAGATAATCAAGTTGCACACCCAACATGATGAGAATCAAGATGCTGTAACTTGTGGACCTGTGGTTGATGAAGATTATAACTACTAGATGATTGGTTTTATATGGTTTAATCCATGTTTCTATGCTTTTTATAACTAGTATATCATTCTACATGCTTTTGCTGACATATATGCATCAAAATATATAAAAATTGCTCCTGACTCGAAATCTTTTGAAACTTGTCGCTCCCTGCTTTCGTTTCCTGCTTCCAAGCAACCTTGCTCTGAAATACACAAAAAATATAGCTAATGGAACCTGGGAAAATCAGCCCCTTGAAATTGTTCTGCACTTCGTTGGTTGTCTCTCACAAGTTTGGCCCTCTTGAAGTTGCACGACTCCTCCACTAGTGTGGCCTCAACCCTCTTGGCCTCCCCCCACCCGTGGCACCTCTCCACAAATTCAGCTTCCCTCTCAACCTCTCCAAGCTCGTAGTGCACCACCTCTCCAAGCTCGCGATGCACCTTGGTCTCGACCTCAAGCAAATCTCATCCCTCCTCTTGTGCTCTCCACCTATAAAAACTACTCTCATTCAAACTCCCAACTACACACTTTTTTTTATTTCTTCAACCTCTTTGGAACCTGCAATTAGCTTCATGCAAATTTATTGGAATCTCTCCAAAAGCAATTGTATCTCCATCCTTTCCCTTAGGTTCTTATTATAATTTCAAATTATGCAAAATCCCTAACCCTTAGTCTTCAAAGTGATCAACAGTTGGGATTAAATCCTAATCGACTTAGAGCAATGGTTGAGATTAGATCTAAGTCACTTAAGTATTTACATATTTATCCTTAAAAATTTGCTCAATTAGACAACATTAATAAATTAAATTAATTAATGTATTTTTATCTCAAGTTAAACTTAAGAAAGAAATCATATTAGTGTTGAAAATAGTAGCGAGTAAGGTCTTCTTTGACTTGTGCCTTAATCAAGAAGACCACAAGCAGTCTTTTTTTAGCATGCACTAGTTCCTATAAGTTAGCACAAGTTCCTAAAAGTTAGGACAAGTTCATGAAGCAATTTAACTCATGTGCATAGTTGAAGGCTTAGTTGTTTGTCTCCTAGTACGAGTTATAGTTGGAAAAGGACAGGTGACAAAGTAAGGTTATTTGTGGCTAGGACGACTTGCAAATCTTGGCTCCTATTCTAGCTTGAGGAAATAGTGCATAAGCTCTCTATCCTTCATCTCAAACTCCCTTGTAAGGTCTGCCTTGCAATCATGGATCAAGCTGTCTACTCTAGTCAATATAAGATCATCAACATAGAGCACTAGAAAGAGCGGAAGCCCTCCAACCGTGATGTTGTATAGGTTGGCATCTGCCTCACTCCTAGTGAAGCCCAATCCCTGAAGTTAGTTATCAATGTGAGTGTACCATGCTCTTGGAGTCTGCTTGAGCTCATACAAAGCTCTCTTTAGCAAACAAACATGAGTGTCTTTGTTGAAAGTCTCAAACCCCTTTGGCTGCTCCATATAAATCTCCTCCTTAACCACCCCATTGAGGAATTATGTCTTCATGTCCATCTGGTGGATATCCATCCCATTTGTGTTGCTACTGCCATAATTGTCGTAATGGATGAATAATGAGCCACTTGAGCAAATGTCTCATCATAGTCGATGCCCTCAACTTGCGAGAAGCCCTTGGCCGCAAACTTGGCCTTGTACTTCCCCACACTCCCATCTGCTCCAAGCTTCTTCTTGTACACGTGAGCCTACTATTGATTTTCCCCTTGGGTGTGGCATAATCTCCCAGACATCATTCTTCATGATGGAAGAATATTCCTCCACCATGGCATCTGCCAAACTTCCTAAGAGGCTGCCTCCTTAAAACAAGAAGGCTTTGATTCTATCATCTCAATCATCAATGCCATATACCCAATGTAGCTCCATGGCTGCTTTCTTTGCCTAAACATAGAGCTAGGAGTCTCTACTCGCTCTTGGGCCTCTTGAATCAACCTCTCGACCCACTTGGCTCTCCTCCTCTTTGTTTTGGGAGTCACAGACTAAGTGGTTGCCTCCACTCATCCTGGTCTCTCCTCCTGATCCTGTGTCTACTCGTGGTCATCCCGCTGTGTGACCCTCTTGCCACCTAGCCGAGACTCAATTTGTGATACTGGCTAAGGCTCCTGCTTGGGAGCGAGTAGCTCCTCCTTAGGTAATTCAATATGCTCTCGCTCCAAGGACTCCCTCAGAGCTCTGCTCTCCTCAAACCTCATGTCCCTACTCTACGCACTTCCTGCCTTACTGCTCAAGGCTGCACATGTCTCAACTTGCATCCTGTACAAATTTTTCATCCTCACACCTATCTGCTTCATACATCCCGAAGCTAAGTGCTTGAGGTAAGCCTTAGCTCTGCTGAATATGACATCATAACCCTTATCCTCTAGGGTAG
Source organism: Pinus taeda (assembly GCA_000404065.3). Lineage (NCBI taxonomy): Eukaryota > Viridiplantae > Streptophyta > Pinopsida > Pinales > Pinaceae > Pinus > Pinus taeda. The sequence goes on from APFE030930419.1 coordinate 20,181, forward strand.
CCACTGAAACAAGGTTCTTCTTCAAACCTAGAACATAGAGAACATCTCTAAGATGAAGAGGGCTATTTGATTCCCTCTCAAAACTGACAGTACCAACTCCCCTAGTCACAAACTTGCCATCATCTCCTAGCTCAATGTGAAATTGCATGTCCTTCTCCTTCAAGTGGCTGAAGTATTGCCTACTGAGCTTGCCATGCAAGCTGTCAATGAGAAATCTTTCTCAAATTGAGAATAAAGCACATCTACCTCAGCTGACGCAGCCACATGATCCTTACTAGACTCCTCCTTCCGATTAGGACACTTAGTGGCATAGTGTCCGAACTCATGCCGATGGAAGCACTTGATCTTGCTCAGATCCTTTTCTTCTTCTTGCCCTTCTGATTGGGCTTGACCTCTCCTTGGCCTTTCTTGCCCTTCTGATTGGGCTTGACCTCTCCTTGGCCCTTCTTGCGCTTGGCTTTGCTACCTTTACTTTCCAGGGAAAAGTTCTCCTCGTCCTTTGTCTTAGCTAATCTCCCATCTCTCGTCCCTGTATGAGTTTCTTCTTGGACGCAATCTGACCACAACCTTTCCCAGTTGGGAATATTCTCTTTGCCACTAACTGCATCTTGGAAATTCTCCCAAGACTTATGAAGTCCCAAAAGTGCAAGACTCACAAGGTCATTGTCTGCTACAGCTTGGCCCACTCCAGCTAGTTCGTCTCAAACTTGGGTGAACTTGATGGGCTGGCCATCTAACTAGCTCATCATGAACCTGGGTGAACATGGAGAAATAAGTAATAATGGGCTCTCCTTTTCTCATCCGGATATTTCTTAGCTTGTCTTTCAATGTAAGCTTCTTGGAATCATTGGAACCCTGATACAAATCTAAGATGGCTTTCCACATCTCATATGCTATCTTCTTCCCATGGAGATGAGGGATAATATGGTCTCTGACCCCTTGAAGAATGATCCTCCTCGCCTTGGTGTCATTCTTGTTATGCTGGATCAACTGTTGGGCATCTTGACGTGGCACTATTTCATTCTTCACAAATTCTAGAACCCCATTTTCTTCCAACACCACTGAGATCCGTTCCCTCCATGAGCAGAATTTCAAGGCTCCCTCTAAACAATGATCTACCCTCTATCCTTGGAACGCCATACTGCTATCCAATGATACTTCTCTTCAAAACTCTAGTGCAAGCCTTTTGCCTAATCTGCACTCTTCATTGATTGATCAATTTGGTGTTGGTCTTTATGCCGATGTCTACTCTGGTACCATTGAAAATTTTCCTCGAAACTCTACAACTACTTAGATGAATAACTGAAAACAAGGCAACTGAAAACTGAAACTAAATTTACTTTCTCCAAGCTACAATTTTTTTTAACAATTTAAAAGTAGCGGAAAATAATCGAAAGATAAAAACACAATCACACAAATTGACACATTTGGTTACCTAGGAAACCTAAAAGGGAAAACTTGCTTTCTTTGTTGTGGTCTTTTATTGATTGTTCTTGATCAACTAGATCTATTACAAAGCAATCTTTCTCTGAGAAAGTGTTCTATTTCTTCTCACTAATTTTTGCTCTTGATATTTGCTGAAGATAGTCTTGACTTGCCCTACCTCTTGCTTGATCCCAACTCCTATTTCCTTGCACTAACAACCCCTATTTTCTTGCACAAATCCTTCTATTTCCAAGCGCAAATCTTGGCTCCTATTCTTTAGTGCACAAGCCTGATAATTTTTTGTGCACTTGCCCCTCAAGAATATGCACTCCACAATCAAAGATGATATCACAAACTTGTGTAAATTATGTGCCTTGATCCTCCTCTTTATAGACCCATCCTCTTCCTGCTGTAAATTATGTGGTGTTTTATTGATTGTTCTTGAGCAATTGGATCTACTACAAACCAATCTTTCTCCAGAGAAAGTGTTCTATTTCTTCTCACTAATTTTAGCTCTTGATATCTGCTAAAGATAATCTTGACTTTCCCTACCTCTTGCCTGATCCCAACTCCTATTTCCTTACGCACTAACAAACCCTATTTTCTTGCACAAATCCTTCTATTTCCTAGCGCAAATCTTGGCTCCTATTCTTTAGCGCACAAGCCTCATAAATTTTTGTGCACTTGCTCTTCAAGAATACACACTCCACAATCAAAGATGATATCACAAACTTGTGTAAATTATGTGCCTTCATCCTCCTCTTTATAGACCTAATTCGAGCATGCAAGGAAGGCCCAGTTCAATTTTAGAAGTCGAGTTCTGAAAGCGAGGTAACTGAGAGTGATACTATTTCTCTCTCCTGTCAACACCTGGAGTCTTAAATCACTCTTCCTTCAATCAAGAATGAAGACTAACTCGCTCTAATTGAACTTGTAACTACCACCTTGTTTTGTAGTCAAATTGATGAAGACTGCACTTAACTGAAGCTCCAACTATACACATGTCATCTTGATGATCATTCCAGTAAACTGGAAATAAACTCATCTTAACTAAAGTCTAACTCATGAGTTTGCACTCATGCTAGAGAAAGACAAATCGATGAGTTTGCACTCATGCTAGAGAAAGACAAATCGAGGTCTTCATTGGCTAAGGCACAAGCCAGAAGACCTTCACTCACTACATTTTCAAAAATCACATCGTAGCAAAAACACATGGCAGGCTGCCATTGGTCCAGTAGAGTGATGGAGGTGGTCTGTTGGATGGAAGGTGAAAAATGGATTATGAAAGGATGATGAGAGTACTTTGCTACTGCAATCTCCTCAAAAAACATTGTCTTCTCTCCCTATAGATATAGAAGCCCAAAGACAACCCTCACACCATTTGGAAGTGGGAAAGAAGACATACTAAACTAGAGAAACTCTGAATGCATGCCAACTATATAACTTGCTGTTTATATGAGTTTTCAATGGCATAGGAAAGCTACTATTAATTCCAAATTCCTAAGGAAAAACCTATTAAAAAGTAGTCATTTCAATGATAACTATCACACACTGCATAGAATACACGCTGCTACAGTGATTCCTTAAAATTAGAAGTATGCACTGATCCTTTTAGCATTAATTCCAGAATCATGCCTATTACCGCTTAAACTAGTTGGGGTCCTATAGGGCAACTACTAGGTCAAGAGCAACAATGGAGTGATAGCCCACTGTCACCTCAACTAAGGCTCCCTGCTCTTGACAGACTTTCACTGATGGGAGGAGACTCAGTATAATGAGGATCACGAAGATGAATGGATCAATGATAGAGTGAAAGGTGATCCTGGAAGCCTATTCACAAGAGAGGCTCAAATATATGGCTAGCTTGCTTAGAAAGCAAGATGAAAGGCTCTCTAGGAAAGGCTTGGGATAATTCCAAGGGCTAGGGTTTGAGTATATGACTTATCAAGGAGATTCCTAGATCCTAAGATCTTTGTGGAAACTTGGATACCAAGTAGTCTTTGTGGAATTATCTTCAAAAGGTTGTGGGACGACTCGGGACGAAGGGGACCCAGAATTAGGTCAAGGGGATGGAATTTATCAACCAAGGGTGTGCTTGACCTAATTAAGGGGGGGAGAAAGGGATTAAAGGAGAAATTTTCTTTGAATTTGATGCAATAATCCCAATGAGGTCACTAGCCAAGGGAAACCTAGGGCAAGAAACAGTCCTTGAGCTAGGTTTTGCAATATCTCAAGATCCCACTATCGAATTTACTTCAAATTTTGAGGGCCCCTAGAGCAAACTCTAACACAATTGTGGACCAAAAATCGAAGTATTTGGATGGCTAAATTGTGATATAAGTGATGCCCTATGTGACCTATGTGGACTAGGCTTGGAAAGAAAGAGAGAAGGTGCAAAAAAATATGCTTTAAGGTGATCACCTATGGGCGACCAGTGCCTAATCCTTTGGGAGAGATGGAGTCATGGAAGATCATGAGTTTGGATTTATTTTCAATTGTCAAGGAGGCCTAAGAAGCAAATTCGTTGGGCATTATGGCTTAATGGAAGGAGCTTCACGGTCTTTATATTTCGTTCAACAATATTTGGTGACTTATTAAGACAAAGTGTCTCTAGGAACCTTCATTAATTCAAACATGGCCCATACATGATATATCACTATTTAGAGATGTGAAAATTCCTATACCGGAATCCTATTGCAGCAACTGGTATTATTTCTTCACCATCGCTCAACATTTGGGGCCCAAAAAGGGTGTGATGTCATCATAATTGAGGCTTATGTCTCACAAGTTTGTGTCTATCTTGGCATAATTTTCATGTTGAGCTAATGGGTTGTCCTGTAACCCAAGGTTTACTTGTTTTTATTCATTGTCAAACTTGTTTTAGGGGTTTCTTAGCTAAAATTAGGTGAGATAGACCTCATATAAATGAAAGGTCATCTCACATTTCATTTCATCATCACTTGTGGAGTATTTCAGCCCTCTTAGAGATTTCAGCCTAGCTTTAGCAACTTGCTACACTTGTGGAGATGTGATCTTTGTGGATATTTTTGCTATTGGAGACTAGTCCTTGTTGTGGAGATGCCACTCTGGGATAATGATGGACTGTTCATGGATATCATGTGAGTATTTTTATTGTTGAATATCTTTTATGGTTATTGCATGCAACATATTTTGTTAGGGTTTCTATGCGTTTGTATAATTGCATCTTTTATAAAATTTTGGTGGAATATTGTATGCTTTAATTTAAGAATCTTGAACATCCTTTCAGAACCTCCTAGAGAGATTTTCTCATGTTTTTATCCCCATATTGAGTGATAGCTAGGGTTTCGAAAGAGGAAAACCCGGTTTTCCCCCTTACTTCTAAGCTTTGATATCTCTATTATAATTTTTCCCTTGGACTCCATCACCCAAGTAGTAGGCATTAGCTTCCACATAGATGATCAAACATCACTACAAATTTATTATTCTCTCTCTCTCTATTAATTTCGGCCCTTCAAGACAAGTTGCTAGGGCTAGGGCATAAGGTCGAATTCAATTAGGATCAAGTTGTTGGCTGTTTTTGAGGCTCTTCTTGCTGGTTGGACCTTGTAACATTTGGGTTTTCTCTTTTCTACAGTTGGATTAGCCTCCCTAGGGTTGACGTCACAAACCGTAGGTAATTTTGCCCTAGGAAAACTGTAGTCTAGCATTAAGGTTTGTTGAAGGCTTGTGGTTCCTTTTGTTGATCATACCTATTTCACAAACCTTTTTCTTTGTCTTGTGTTTATGTGTGCCACTCTTGTAGCATATTACCTAAACCCTAGGCTATAAGTGTTCTTAGTAGGCTCCTTGAAGGGCATGCTATTTCTTGTCTTGTTGGATTGAGCTTTTTTCTTAGTTTGAGTGACCTTCCTAAGCCTACAGAAGTTGTCACCTTTGAGCTATTACCCTAGAATATCTATTAGGTGATTAATATCAAGAAGCCTCCCTTATGGTGGAACTCCACTAAAGAGCAGGAAGTGGAATGTTGGGGTGACAATGGCCTCCACTTTATTTTTGTTCCTTGATCTAGCCCTTGCCTTGTGAGGCCTCTCATAAGGCTTGCTAGATTTTGAGGCAACAAACCTCTCATGCCTTTCAGATAACACCTCTCAAATGCCTTCTCACTTATTGGTCAACTCATTCGCTTGATGATTGTACTCATTTGATGAGAGTGGGTTAGCAACCATGAGGCACATTAGCCACTATTTCATACAAAGTGCTTACATTTAATATTTTAGGTAAATTTTCTCCTACTTTGGACAACCTACTAGCTAACAACCCTATATTTGCTTAGTATATGATGATATGCAACATTCCTATGCCATTTGCACTGGTTAGACACCTCCCACCGTCAGGCATTCCACTTGAAGGAAGGTGAGTTACCACTTGGCATGTACTTTAACCATTTTGCAATCATGTGCTTTTACTTAATGTTTTGGGCATTTTAACATGGATAAAGGATGATTTGGATGATTGACTGATCTTATTTGTAAACTTGTTCTTTCACCTTACCAGGAGGGTTAGTTTTTGACCCTAGTCCAGTGGGACCTCCTAAGAGACCTTAGGGTTATAGGAGGGGCACTACTTGGGAAACTTGGATTGAAGTAGCGTGTCCATAACCGCTCCATACTTACTATTTTTCACCATTCCCTTGATTTCATGTCCATCCTTCGGGTCTGCTGTTGTTGGTTAATTGGGATTAGCACCCTCATATCCTCATCCTTGAGTCGGCACCAAAAACTTTTCCCTAGAGGTTGATGTAGCTAAAGGAAAGGTAAATGCTTAAGATGACCATAACGAAAGAAAAATAAAATTCAAATGCGAAAGATGGTTGGGACAATAATTAGCACGTGGAAAAAGCCTGTCATGAACTCTGCCTCCTTGCTAGCCATCACTAGGTTCTTGGGCCCTAGATGCCCCATCACATAATAAAGGAACCATTGCATGTCCCAACCTTGATGAGCGAGAAGCTGACTCATCATTAAGGGGCAAATCCATGCTATATCATTAAAATAAAGCTTGGGCACCTTAGTTATGCTCCTCATCAAAGAATTATCAAAAAGAAGTAAGAGGCGCACTAGAGGGGTGGAAAAAAAGCCGGAGGAAAGGGGTAATGTTGCACTCATATTTGTCAAAATTCCAAGGAAGCGGAAGTACAATTTTTTTCAACAGGATCAAATCATTTATCAACAATCTTATGTGTCATTATAAACCCATTCTGCAAGTTATGTAATGTAAATGATCCTAGTAAGACCTTGAGTGTATGTAACAACCTAGGTAAGCCTATTATTTTGGTGAAAAGTTTCATCCTAGGAGGTTTTTGTCTCACTGACTCGTGTGTTTCTAAACACAGATGGTCGACAAAGTTTTTCCCTCCAGCCTAACTCCAAAGCTAGGTTGGAATTGTTCGTCAAAGTCTTAGGTGAGTCTTAGTATTTTAGTTGAGTCCTATGTAAAAGTGATTTGGGAATAATTTAAGCTAGTTGGCTAAATTATTTTATTAAAAATCACTTGGTTTACTACGTCATATTGTGTCGCAGAATTGGGTATGTGTCTTGGGGGTTTAATCCAAATGTGTATCCCCCCTTTGAGGGTTGTAAATGTAAAAATCTTATGTATTAGAGGGTGGAAAATATATTAAATCCCTTCACATGTAAATTAATTAATTTTTCTGGCAAAAAATAAATTATTTAGAGTCAAAGTCTTAGGTGAGTCTTAGTGTTTAGTTTGAGTCCTATGTAAAAGTGATTTGGGAATAATTTAAGCTAGTTGGCTAAATTATTTTATTAAAAATCACTTGGTTTACTAGGTCATATTGTGTCGCAGAATTGGGTATGTGTCCTGAGGGTTTAATCCAAATGTGTATCCCCCCTTTGAGGGTTGTAAATATAAAAATCTTATGTATTAGAGGGTGGAAAATATATTAAATCCATTCACATGTAAATTAATTAATTTTTCTAGCAAAAAATTAATTATTTAGAGTCAAATTAATTTGTTTTAAGAAAATTAATTCTCCAAGTGGAAAATATCGTGGGTCTTAAAAGAAGTAAATTTTGAAGGTCCTCCATTAAAGGAATATTGTATATTTCAAGAAAATCTGGGCCTTTGGACCTTGGTGGTTAAGTCAAAGTCAAATTTTTGAGGAAATTAGCTTCAAATAATTATTTTTTAGCTAATAAAAATGGAGCTAAATGAGAAATTCGAAAATTCCTCAAAAATAAAAATTCAACGGCTAAGATTGAAAGATTGAAGCGAATAAAGTTCCTTCTATAAATTAATTACTCCAAAAGACGTGGAATATCAAGATATCCATGAGGATATAAACATTATATATTAAATAAATGAATAAGAATGAATGAATTACAAATGAGAACGAGAGGCTTGCTTATATACCAAGCAAGTGTCTCTTCATGAAGAGTCATGTCTCATTTAGACATGCCTCTTCAACTTAATTACTAGTTTAACTAATCATTATTTATGATTATTATTGTTTACAATTATTTTACATTATTTATATATATTTTATTTGTTACAAAGATCTTCAAGAGTTTATCAATGGCTGAGATTATTTTGATAAGGATCAAAGAAACTAGCCGTTATTTTTCCACTTGGAGGATTTAGCTATAAATTAGAGTGTCATTTTAGTCTCTAGAATTATGATCTCTGGCTAGAAAATTGTTGTTGAAACATCTTTGTAATGCTATTGTTTCGCTGGGAACTATTTCTTCTATCATAATAAAGACTTTGGGATGCAATTCAAGGTGTTCTTGCTTATTGATTTGTGGTATGTGCTGATTACGAGCATCTTTATATTGTGCTAAATATTGTTAAGATCTGTTTTTTCATTAGATGGAGATAAAATCATACTATTGATAGTTTTGGGTTAATCTTAGTTGGTTTGATTCCCCATATGATTTAACAGATTATTTTTGAGATAAATACATAGTGTTTGCAAGTACTTCAGTGCTTGTAGGAATCATTGTTGCTTGGATCTCAAATATTTCTATGGTGGATTTAATCTTCGTTAAGACTATAATATACATTGGGGTTTCTAAAATATTTTTTAGTCATTCATCAAAGAAAAGCCAAAAAAATATTTTCTCAAAATTTAAATTTTTTCAAAAACCCTTGTATCTTTGTAGATCTTGTAAATAATTTTGTAAATCTAATTTGTAAATTATTTTTTCTAACTTAGGTTTTGGGGTTTTAAGTATTTTGTATATATTTGGGGTTTGGGTGTTTTATTTTCATTTTTTGCAGGTTGGATCAAGAGATCAAGTTGAAGAAGAGTTAGATCTAGGCCCTTGAGGGTAAGATCTAGTCTCTTGAAATTTTTTTACAGTAAAATTCAAATCCGAGAAGGAATTTTTTTTCGAGACAAGGGTTTTCATTTTCAGGCCTCCCGGGACTAGATCCAGCCTCTCCAAGGTCAACACCAGCCTCTAAGGCCCTAACGTCAACCTTTTAGCCCCTTTGTCATCCTTTTCTCAGCCCTTTAAGGTAGGCCGTAGCCTCTAGTGGCCTTAGCCTCCCTTGCCTAGTTGGGCGTTAGGGCTTTTAGGCCGTAGAAGGCCTAACCCAAGAAGGGTCTCTTTAATTGTACAATGACTCTATTGACTCAATATTAATCCTAGGAGTCCACAATGGGGACTTTGACTAATATAATGATGATGCAAGCATGAAACCCATGCTTTAAGAAGTCATTGATACAATAAAACAAATTTTCTCTTTATTCTTTTGATAAGTATATTATATAATGACTCAAATACATTTATGAAGACCAAACCTAGTTACATTCTTCAACACTAAGTGTATCTAAAAGTATTTTGGTAATGGTGTTGTAATTATGAGGAACCATTCGCCAAAAATATTTCTTAGATAACACTTTTACATCAAAATATTACAATGTCAACCCTTAGAAGGGGAAATACACATAGACATAGACTCTTGTGACTCAACCAAATACTACAACAAGACACATGATCTTGTAGGAAAAATACATAGACTCAATAAAAACTAGGACTTACCTGAGAACTTGTCAATGAGTTCCACCCTAGCTTTGGGGTATATCTGGGAGAAAAGCTTCGCCAACTATTCGTGTTTACGAACACACATAATTTGTGGAGGTTAAAAAATTATCCGTGTTTACAAACACACATAATTTGTGGAGGTTAAAAAACTCCCTAGGATGAAACCCTTTGAGAAGAAACATAGGCTTACCTAGGTGTTGTTACATGGTTTAATAGTCATGCTAGAATCATTTACAATAATTTTGCAGAGTTTGGGATTACAATGATGACATTGACTTAAAAAATTTTGATCCACTACTTTGTACTTTGCTTCTCGAACTGTTGACACATACATGGTCAACAGGTGGATTTTCTCTTGGAAGGGTTTCCACCTAAATATCTTATGTGTATTGTCTATGATGTTATGCATTGTTGATTGGTGTTGTTAATCTTTAATGTTTAATTGATATGATTAAAATATTAAAAAGTGCCCAATACTAATTCACCTCCCCTTTCAATATTGGTGAATATTTCAACATTATTTGTGTATCTTGTATTATTGTGTGTGCATCATACTTTTGATATTGTTCATGTTGATGTGTATGCATAGTAGTTAGATGCATTATTTTATCTAAAATTTTGTTCTTGGTAATAGTTTATCCTGTATTGCAAGGCTGACGATCAACACCCTACTCAGTTGCTATCAACAAGTTGCTATGGGTGTATAGGTAACAAGACTATGAAGCCCCAAAGATTGCTGAAGTTCTCATGCATTCCTCGTTCGAGCACAAGGATCATAGCGTCTACAGTGAGCACCCATCCCAAAGTTGGAGCTAGATGTTACCCATTGAAAAGTGGATAACCAATAGGAGAAAACTTTTCTCCTCCTTGGAAAACCAACGAACAAGCAACCCTTTATGATTCGTACATGACATGCCAAGATCCTCCACTTCTTGCTTTAGTCATCTCCCATTTTAGATTCCTTCTTGAAGGATGGTGGGTCATCTATCGACAGGTATTTTAACCATTTTGTAATAATGTGCTTTCACTTAATGTTTCAGGCATACTAATATGAATCAAGGGGCGATTTGGATGATTGACTGATCTTGACTATATTCTTGATACCTCACTTCACTTGGGAGGTTAGTCTTTGACTCTAGTCTTGTGAGACCTCCTTTGAGGCCTTAGGGTTTTAGGAAGGATGCTACTTGGGAGGCATTGATTGAATTAGTGTGTGCCCATGGTATCATATACTTACCACTTTCCATCTTTCCCATTATTCTATTTCCATTCTTCTGGTTAGTGGTTATTGGTCATGGGGATTGGCACCCTTTCATCGTCATCCTTAAGTCCGGATTGGGAAACTTTTCCCTGAAGGTTGATGTAGCTAAAATAAATGTAGAAGTATAAGAAATCCAAAATGAAAGAAAAATATAAAATGCAAAAGATGGTTGACACATTTGATTCAATGTTATTAGAACCAGACTGGTCATCAAACCGAGCACTGGTAGAAACGCTGGACCAAAAAACCATTCAACCAAAAACACATAACATATTCAAATTTTAAAGAAAAACACATATGTTTAGGTGCATCCATATGAATCCAAACCAATTATACACAAATATGCAGAAGTTCTCATTTATAAAGGATTAAGGGTGCATGTAACCAAAATAACAGAGTGTAATCTATCTTTTAATCGAAAATACGTCAAAAAATAGGCCCTAGATGGCCTCTAACATCCAAAAAAATCATGCTAGAACAAATACCTACATAACATCAAAATATTTGCCTATATTAGGATCTTCATCATCAATATCACCCTCTAAGCATTAAAATAAGATAAAAAAAGGCTTAACATATAAATTCAAGATTTTGTTTGAGTTATGGGTACATTTTTAGTAGGATCATGATAGAGAAGTTGAACAATCAAGGCCACTAACATCAAGGTACATAGAGGAATTGGTGCTCTTGATTAGATGCTAGCTTGATACCCTCATACATGAAAAAATCCAATGGAAACATTGCAGTCCTCCCAATCCTGAAATCCTAGAAAATTGTTAAGTTTGCTGAACTTTGAGTGGGATCTAAAATTCTACTTTCTCCATATGAAATCCAATGAGTTCAGAATCACTCTCAAACATCTTGAGTCAATTCATGGTAATGTTTAAAGTTTATGTAAAAGGATGAAAATGAAAAATAAAGGAAAATGTCACTTTCAATTTAAGAATTTAACATTACCATGAATTGCATAACAATAGTAGGGCCATAAGCTTTGTTACTCACCATTTTGCGGGTAATATCCCTAGGGGAAATTTTTTCTCCAAGATGGTCCTCAGTTGGCAGCCAACAACCCCTTACAACCGTCAACTAGCTCATTGTGCCATTTTGTTGCCACTTGAGCCAACCATGTGGTCCCTCGCCCATCTGCCATGATCGTGTGTTTGAAGGTGGGCCTCCCGAATCTAAAGGATGCCTTGTCATTTTGAAATTGAGATTTGTAGTTTGCTTATCATGGAAACTTTTGGGCATGGATTAATGGGGGGATTTCGCTAAAAGAATGGGCTAGGCCTATGCTTCTGTCCCCTAGACCCCTTTTAGGAATTAACTTTGGATTCTAGTCTCGTGGGATCTCTTTTACTGACCATTTGGTTTCAGGGATGGTATTTCACGGGAAACCCCGATTTTGGTTGCGTGGTTCCGCTCCCTTATTCGCTTATATTACCCTCTTTCCACTCATTATTACCCCATCCATCATTTCTCCAACTTGGGTCCACATTCCTCCATCGAGTCCACATAGGGTCAGCTCGTCTCTTCCCCTTGACCGCACCTTGGGCCATGGCTTGGAATGAAGCCCAGATGTTGATGCAGCTAAAAGAAAGTGAAAAGCATACATGGCCACATTCAACAGGAAAAGTACCACAAAATGCAAAAGATGGTCGGGACAAAAACATTTAGCACGTGGGCAAAAGCCAATGCATGATCTCTACCCCATCACCATGGCCATCACCTTGGTTCCAGCAAGTTCTGTGAGCCTTCCTCATCATATAGGAACCCATGATTGTCCCAACCCTTGGTGGTGATGAACTACCCCACCTTGAAAGGGGGAATTCACTGTTATATCTTATACATGGTGCTCTAACCCCTTGAGCCTCGAGCAGTTAATAAGAGAAAATCATAAAAAGGCAAAAGACATATAAAGAAGGGTGGAAAAATCAAGGCTGGAGCACCTCATGCACCACAATTTCTCCCTTCTACACATTATAAACCCAAAGTCTGGGCTTCCCTTTATTAGCTACCCTTGTACCCCAGCATGTGACCCATCACTGCCCCCTATCATCCACTACTTGATTCCCATATCTGTCACATGCCACCACCTTTTGACAGATGTACCTTGACTATATTATCCCATTTAGAGGTAGAAACCACCTAATAGGGCGCTTGGTTAACCCATTCGGAGTTTAGGAGACACTGGCATATCTCAAAGCCCATTATGGTATTCGTTTTTGTAGCATCAGATGTGTTCTAGTCACGAGATTTGGTGGAGAGGCTAGAATACATGTATTCTCCAATACCTAGAAATCGTTTATGGAAATTCCACCTAGGGATGACTTAATTAGATTTATTAATCAGTTTTTAATATTTCCTAAGTCTAAACTTAGGAAATATGATTAATTAATCAGAATTAATAAAGTCATGGTGTGAATGTTCTAGAAACTCAACCGGATCGACAGGGAAATAATCTGGGCCATCGATTATGTTTTAATCTTGGCTGTTGGTGTGAAAATTCCTAGATCTAACAATCTCAGGAATCCTAATGCAACCAACTGAATCTACTCCACCTAGATTGTAAATTACATTACAAAATTATTTTAGATTTCTTCTTGAAACATTGAAGTAAATTACTGAAGCAACCTACACCAAATTAAATATGATTCTGAAACATAGAAACTGAGCAACGAATGTAGAAACACATAGGACACTATTATTTTTGGACAAAAGTCTCCGGAAAAACCCAATGCAGCAAAACTAATGCAACAACTCTGAGGGTTTTATTATTATGCAGGAGAAAATTTGAGTACAATTCTAGGATGCTCAATTAGCAATTCGATGCAGAGAAAATATTGGACAAAAGAATGGTGAGGTGATCTCACCCTGTCACTGGGAGAATCAGTCATTGATCCTGCTGAACTGGAGGCTTTGCGTCACCCTCTGCGCAGAATTGCGTCACTCTTGACAATTTTTGCATCACCTCTACTGGGTATTATGTTGCCCCTCTTCCGGATCCTCTGCTGGCTGAGAAAATCGATCTTCTTCCTCTCGGACTCACACCCCAGCTCCTGGCAACTGAAACTCGAGTTCCCTCAACAGGAAACTTGACTTTCCCTCAAGGACTGTGCTGCCTCTGCGTCAGCACTGCGTGTGCCAACATTAGCCTTCCTCTAGACGTCTTTTTGTCCTCCCTTTGCCTCGTATTCTCCGAAAATTCCTTCTTCCAGATTTTCACTGCCCCTCTGCTGCAAGAAATCTCCTTAATCAATTTTTCCTCTTGAGAACTTCTTACTTCAGAAAATCGATTTATTGATCTCTCTTGGTGTATTTTCCAAATGACCCTCAAGCCCCTTCTTATATCTCCTTGTTCGGCAACCAACGACCTAGATTAATTCCTAATCAAAGGGTCAAATAGTTTTGACTTGATCTCCGTATTTATCTAGAAGATTCACCGACAATTAGATTAATACTCATTAATATTTTAATTTTCCTAAGTTTAGACTTAGGAACCCCATTAAAAATATTAATTATTTTAATACAATCGTTTATGGGTGGAATTTTCCAAAACGGTTTCTGGGTTCTTTGGAATGCATGTGCCCATGCCTCCCTGCAAAATTTGAGGCTTAGAGCACATCCGATGCTACCCCAAATCAACACTCCCTCTTAGCGAGGAATGTGCTCTAGTAATATACTGCTGCTGCATACTGCTTTGACTCTGAAGCATCATCCTCTGCACTACTGATATCTGACATGCTGTCCACCAACTACTGCGCTATTGTTGCAACTGTACTGTTGCCTTTAACATTGCCACTGCCAATGCTACATCTGTACTACAACTCCCTCCCAAATGATGCATTGCTATGCTGCTAGCACTACCACTGCTAACACTTCATCTGTAATGCAACTCAGTTGCTGAGAGAAGCAACTGAAAACACCCAAGACTGGACAAGTATCCAGTGGATACTCTTCGGTGTTGAAAGCCTGACTGCTGCTAGTCCCATGTTGTCTTCTGAAGACAATGTGCTGCTGAAGCTCTGAACTGTGCCTCCACGCACTGCTGCCCCTTTGCTCTGCGCTGCTCACGTTCTGGCGCTACTAACTACTGCATCTGTCGAATCAACACTCCATGGCACCAACTGAAAACGACTACATCCCGCTACTACTGATCACGGGCTCCCATAGCAAGGTGATGATCCAAGAGGTGGGCTTGTCAAGGATGTTTCCCATCTGTAGCTCTATTGAACTACAGTTCTATGTCAACCCACCTCCCTCCTAGAGGTATCTTGGCTGTGATGGCGAAGTCCTCTTGTTCAATCTTATTTGCAACCTTACGATCATGCTTCTCATCCTTGTCCTTTTTCTTGAAAGGACACTGGGATGCATAGTGGCCCATCTCGCCACATTTGAAACATTTCACCTTGGAGACAGCCTTCTTTCGTCTGTGTTGCCCCTGTTGTCCCTTTGATGCAAGGGTTGCGTTATCCTCCTCCTCTACTTTGGGCTTCGACCCACTGCTGCTGCTGCTTCCGTCAAGTTTGACCTTGACCAGGTCTTTCCCTAGCTCTTCTTGTTTCAAAGCTGCACACATATTGTCCCAATTTGGCAATGCTGCTCTACCCATGATACTCCGAACAAAGACTTACCATTCATCTGAGATGGAATTTAGAGCCAGTCTCACTAACTCCGAATCTTGAGGTGTGTGACCTGCCACTGACAACTCATCACGAGTCTCCTTTAGTTTCGTGAGGAATGGATCCACATGTTCTTCCTCATGCATCTGCGTAGATCTCAACTTTTGTTCTACGTACATCTTCCGCTGCTCGGAAGATCCCTGATACAATGTGGCCAAGGCATCCCACATCTCCTTAGCAATCCCTGTTCTAGCAACGTGACATACTACATGATCCTTGACTCCATTTAGGATCATCCTCTTGGCCTTAGACATCTAAGTTGTGTACTTCTTCAGCGAATCTGCATTTGCAGGGACAACTACCACACTATCAACATACGTCTTGAGGGAATGCTCATCTAGAAGGAAAGACATTCTAGCCTTCCAGATGACATAGTTGGAAGCCCTGTCCAACCTGTCGTGATCCCTCAAGCCACTAGTTGCCATATCCTCCGAAAAATGTCGAACAAATCCCTCTTTCTCCCTACTGCGTAGCTTCTAAGCTGGATTACACACTCCTTGATGGGCCTGGTAAGTCTGCTGCTCCTCTGCTGCCCAGTAACTGTGGGATACTAATTTCCTCGGCAAGAAATCACTTAGGAAGTATTCTCTCACTATGCGATCTGCTTCCTCCTTTTGACGACTTTTCTACCCAGCACTCAGCGTGCAGAAAACTGCGTCCCTCTATCTCTGCTCTAAGGCTCTGCGTGGCTCTTTTTGCCTCGGCAAATTCTCGATCTGATAGTCTTACCTCTCTGTCGGCTCATTCAAAGAGAGACACCCACGAAAATATAGCCCTCCTGGCTAGCATTGTGCAATCTCTCAGGGGATTCGAACTGCTGCTTGCTGCAGCAAGTTGGTCCTTGCTTCAAAGCTAGATCTTCTCTTCCCTATTTCACATCAACAACTCTGATACCATGTGAAAATTCCTAGATCTAGCAATCTCTGGAATCCTACTGCAACCAATTGAATCTACTCCACCTAGATTGTAAATTACCTAAGTCGCCTAACACGGGGATTCGAGAGTCGGATTCGGACACGTTGACCCCCTAGAATAGGACACATAGGATTTGTTATATATATATATATATATTACGTTGACCCCCCAAAACAGGACACGTAGGATTTGTTATATATTATTTTATATATATATATATATATATATATTAAAAATTAGATATTTCTTACACAAATTCTCATTAATGATACAAATTCATTGATTTCAAACATAGATCTTCATCTAGATGTTAGTTTTACTGTTTACAAAGTAAGTAACATTATAGCATGCATAGTACATGCAAAATTCGAATACATGTCAGTTGTCACATAAATCATGATTCATAAATGAAAGACAACTTACAAGATAGTAAGATAAAGACACTGATAACTGTAGTTTTCTCATTAAGTCATCAAATCAAAATGTGTTACATAGGTAGTGCAATGCCAATGGCAAATAGAAATAGAAAATATAAAACAACTACAGGTATACAAGCCTCAAGGCAATAGGTAGCCCATGACTCATGAGTCAACAATCCTCATAGTCATCATCAGAATTAGCATCAATGTCCTCATCATCATGGTCACCAAACTAACCACTTCTCTCCTCTGCATCCTCCTCCTCCCTTGTATCCATAATCGCCTCTGCATCTGTTGGTGTGGAGGATGACCCCTCTAAAATATTAGCGTTATCAAATCTAATAGGCTCTAACACTGGATCATTGAGATCCATGTTGGCCAATGCCAACTCAACACTGCTGTCTAGACCCATATCATCAGGAAAGACATCCCACATCTTTGTCTTTCCCCTCAACCACTCTTCCTTCTCCCTGTAAATAAGACGAAGGTTGGTGTGCACATACACCATTGTCTCTGCCCTGGACTGCTCAAGCCTGCTCTTCTTCACACTATACAAATTCCCATATGTGCTCCAATTCCTCTCGCAACAAGAGGATGAGGTCACCTGAGAGAGGAGCCTCATGGCTAACTGCTGAAGAGGAGGGCTTATTGCCCCATGATTTGCCCATCAAGAATAGGGCTTTTTAGCCCCCATGTCTCTAATCACATCATATCCTGCAAATCGACTAGTGCCAGTGGAAAACTCTGCAAAGGCATCCTCCACCTCATCAAGCAATGCTATATCTTGAAAAACCCGCCTGAATGCATGTTTCCTCCCCTATGAGATTTCACCATCCATGTGAGGGGGGAATTTGCGGGAAGGTCCACCATTCAGCCACTCATGGCTGTAGTATTTTGGGTTCAATGAGTGAGCCAAACAATGTAAAGGTGTGCAATTCTTGTACCATCTGTTGACAAGAATATCCTGTATAGTACCACAGAAGGCCTCTGGTGATGTCTCATACTCGGGGCACTCACTCTGTAGAATAATGCTCCTCATAGACTCAATCATGGAATCCCATCCCTCATAAGCCTCTCCTAGGATGGGTTTGTCTGTATTTGCAAATTGAAGCAAAGAAATGAAAGGGTCCATGATTTGAATAATTAGATCTACCCTCTCCCACCAAGCATTATCTAGCACTGTGTCCTTCACTCTTTTCGAGGCTACTTGATCTGTCTTTCTCCAAAAGGACCAAAACTCAGAAATAATCATGGCCCCAAGAGCAGTCTTGACCTCCCTCAACCTCTTCAACATCATGAAAGAAGAGGCAAACCGTGTATCAACAATCTTCAACAATGATAGATTGTTGTACTCCTTGTAGATAATGAGGGCATTTGTATGATTTTGCACAAAGTTATGGATATGTCGTGCATCCTCAATAATGTTACCAATCCAAAGCACATCAGAAGTAATGGATTTCAGTGCTAAGTTCAATGAATAGACAATGCCAAAACACTTGTGGATATTTAGCTTCCACAATCATGCCAGTAGCCTTGCAAACAGATGCATTATTTGTAATGATTTACACATAAGAATCAACACCTTACATATTCAATAACTTTAATAAATAACTCACCCATAAATTGTGTATCTTTGTATTCTCCAAGTGTATCCACTACTTTCAAGAAAATTGGACCATTCAAGGAAGACACCGTGAAGTTGATGATTGGGTGTCGTACTGGATTTGTCCATCCATCAGAAACAATGCTAACCCCAGATGTTGGCCATGATGCTTTAATAGGCTCAAGCATTTTTTGCACCTCTTGTTTTGCATTCGTTAACAATGTGGTTTTAAGCTTCTCTGAACCAGGAGACACATACCATGATGGAGACTCGTGACACGCATCTAGAAGCAACAAGAAGTCACTAACATATCCTAAAAGTAAAGTAAAAAACAAATTAAAAAAAAAAGTTAAATAAACACAAGTTAATGAGGAAACGTGGGTCGTACGGCCCTGAAACGCGTTTCCGGCCGTACTGGCCACGTTTCCATTTCGGCAAACGTGGCAATACGGCCGGAAACGCGTTTCACAGCCGTACCAAACGCGTTTCTGCGTTTTGTACCCGTTTCTGTACGGAAACAGACCTCTATACCACGTTTCCTGCAACATAGGTTTTATTATTATGTAGGAGAAAATATGAGTACAATTGTAGGATGCTCAATTAGCAATCTGATACAGAGAGAATATTGGACAAAAGAATGGTGAAATGATCTCACCCTGTCACTGGGAGAATCAGTGACTGATGCTGTTGAATTGGAGGCTCTGCGTCACCCTCTATGCAGAACTACATCACTCCCGACAGTTTCTGCGTCACCCTTGTTGGGTATTACGCTGCCCCTCTTCTGGATCCTCTACTGGTTGAGAAAATCGATCTTTTGCCTTTCAGACTCACACTCGGCTCTCGACAATTGAAACTCTACTTCACTCAATAGGAAACTCGACTTTCCCTCAAGGATTGCGCTGCCTCTGCGTCAGCACTGTGTGGGCCAGCATCAACCTTCCTTTGGACGTCTTTCTGTCCTCCCTCTCCCTCGTACTCTTCAGAAATTCCTTCTTCCAGATTCTCACTACCCCTCTGCTGCAAGAAATCTCCTCAGTTGATTTTTCTCCTGAGAACTTCTCACTTCAAAAAATCGATTTATTGATCTCTCTTGGTGTATTTTGCAAATGACCCTCAAGCCCCTTCTTATATCTTCCTGTTGGGCAACCAACGACCTAGATTAACTTCTAATCAAAGGCTTAGATCATTTTGACTTGATCTCTGTCTTTATCTAGAAGATTCACCCACAATCAGATTAGTACCCATTAATATTTTAATTTTCCTAAGTTTAGACTTAGGAACCCCATTAAAAATATTAATTATTTTAAAATAATCGTTTATGGGTGGAATTTCCCAAAACGGTTTCGAGGTTCTTTGGAATGCATGTGCCCAAGCTTCCCTGCAAAATTTGAGGCTTAGAGCACATCCGATGCTACGCCAAATCAACAGTTGGTGCTCCAACAAAAGATTATAAGAAAAAGTCGATGGGTATATGGAGAACACACCAGTGTAGTTACTCAGTTGCCCAGGTAGATCGATTTTCTCAGCAGCTGTGATTCAACTGAGGAGATAGAGCCAGAGGGTGAGTAGCAGGTGAGAGAGAGAGGGTAGCAGCAGGAGTCCGGAAGGTAGATTTCCGAATTCAGGAAGAGGCAGCATGAGGGAGAGCATGTTCAACAAGAGCACTGCGCAGAGAATGACGCAAAGGCACCAATGTATGGGCAAAGGGTCCATCTCGGGGTCAGGAAGTTGCTATGGAGAGTGAGAAATTTCTTATAAAATTTCTCTCAGTGTATTTTCTCTGTCCAGATTACCAAAATTCTTGTACTTAGATTTGCTGCTGAAAATTAATAAGAAAACCCTCATCTGCTACACTGGTTTTCCCACATTGGGTTTTTCTGGGGACAATTGTTCAAAAATAACTGTGCTAGAATTTCTCTATTTCCAGTATTTTAGCTTCCGCAGTAATTTATTGTGAAAATTGCAGTAGTAAACTTATTCGATATTCGCTGTAGCAAATAAAATGCATAATCAATTTGACAGTTAAAAGAATATTTTTTAGTTATTGTAATAGATAAACTTTTCACATATGGAAGGGCAGGCGATAATGAAGTCCCAACCTGTGGTCCATGATTAGGTAAGCTTATTTACTTGATTTCTCTAATGACTTGTTGTATTGGAAGGCTAGGGGACATATTGGATCTTATGCAGCATTGTATATGGTTTCCATTTGGGGTTTGGTCTCCCTATATTGGGTTCTAACCCTCTAGAGGGCTACATTGGCACATGTAGGGTGAGAGTTGAGAGCCATGGGCCTCCACAATAGTAGAGTACACTCCATGGATCCCCACAACCATTCAGAGATTACTTGTGGTTCACCTATTGGATGAGGAGGATGCACTTGATCCATCATGCCCAACTGACCCTAGATCTACACCATATGCTTGGTCGATAATCCAGGACAATCCTAGCCCTTGAGGGTGACCTACAGGCATCTTCGATTTGTTTGGAGACCCATGAGGACACTTGTGTGCCCCACATGTTATTTGGAGCACCACAGGTTATTACAAGGGGCCAACCCCTTGTCCACTACTTTTGAGGGTCCTATTCTTCATTGTGGCACCCATGGACCTCATTAGGCCTCTTAGAGGGCCCTACGACATGCATAGATTATTATTTGACTTCTTGAGAGGCTTAC
This sequence comes from Pinus taeda, assembly GCA_000404065.3. NCBI lineage: Eukaryota > Viridiplantae > Streptophyta > Pinopsida > Pinales > Pinaceae > Pinus > Pinus taeda. The sequence continues at coordinate 41,211 of APFE030930419.1, forward strand.
GTTTTCATTTGTGAGCTAGTTTGGTGGGCTTGTCACCAAAATGTTGTATTATTAGCACATTATTTTATTTTTGGGGCTTATGTAGGCCAAGGAGGCTAATTCGAACTCCTTAGATGTGTATAAATATAAGTGAAGTGAGATCATGTTAAATTTGGCAACTAGGGCCAAACTCCATGTGGGTCATCTTATTTATGGTAGTTGATATTATTCTTGGATCCCTCTCATTGAGAGATGTAGGATTGATCTAAAGATCATCTGATTCCGATAAGTATTTATGGAGATAAGAATTTATTTATGTTATTGGACAAATCGTCAATGTCGGCTAGCAACCAAATAAACCCCACAAGTGCTCAATGTTTTAGTATAAAAGGAGATGACTTGAGAGTCATTTCTTACACCCACTTCACTCATGATCTCTCTCCACTTGTTTTGGGTTTGGTGGCTAGAGAGATCTAGAGGGAGAAGCCCTAGACGTTGAACCTAAGATGCCCTAGCCGCAATCTTATGAGGAGATCCTATTGCAGGTAAGAGGAGATCTATACGCTGCCATAGAGGAGACTAATTCGCTGCCCTAATAAGATCTAGACGCAGTCATGGAGGATCATGGAAGAGTCTTATATGCAGCCCTAATCTCAGCCATGCAAGAAGACAATCCAGCTGCAGTCTTGAAGGAGATCTGGCAGTAGAGCCCTAGCCGCAGTCAGTTATAATCCGTAGCTAGAAGAGCCCTAATCCGCAGCAGAAGGAAGGCCCTAATCCTCAGCTAGAGGAGGCCCTAATCCGCAGTCAAGAAGAGGACAAGACGTGAGGAATGATAAGACCGTTTTGGGTTAGTTTCATCCTCTACACAGGTCTAAGTTGAGGGGAAAGGAAGCCGCAACTGATAGAAGGATTCTAGGGTCACTTAAGGGCTGAATTAAGGAGCCGGAGGGTATTGAAGTCTTAACACAGCTGCAGGTCATTTTGGGCAGCTATAAAAGGAGGTCGAGACTCTATTTTAGGGAGCTGTTCAGCTCAGCGAGAATAAAAGGAAAGGCCGCAACAATTTCAAGGAAGATTGGGCATGTTTGAGTGGGCTGAAGATGATTGTCATCTTGCCCTAACCAGACCTTAAATTGCAGCAGAGATATATCAATCAAGAGGAAGATGCATGTTGTATCTATGTTGAGTTTGTGCTAGGTGGAAGATTATCCATGTGTGGACAAAAGTTTATGCAGCCTGTATGAGCAAGTGAAAACAAGCTACAATCTTGGGTGTAGGATCTAGGTGACTAACGCAGTCATAAATGGAGCATAGATCCACATTATAGAGGACAATTTAGGATGTCCTTCTCGGAGGTTTGATATCTCGGATGAGGTACAGTGAGGTACCTCTACTAAATCATATCTACAAGTTACAGCTAGCTTCTTTGCTAGGCTACAAGCCATAGCAAGTAGCTAAGGTTGTTACATGACTATGTTACAGTGTGTAGCATGTAGGTGACAACATGTTAGGTGCAGCATAGTAATGAAGTGCTGCATAGCGATGATGAGATACAACATGATGAGATGCTGCATGATAGGATGCAGCATAATAAGATGCAACATGATGGAGGATGCGGCATGATAGGATGCAACATGATAGGATGTAGCCTAATGAGATGCAACATGATGTAGGATGCAGCTTGATGTTGGACGCAGCATGGTGATGGATGCAGCAAGGTGATGGAATCACCTTGGAAGAATGTTTGCCTTCATTTGAATTCAAAACTGCAGCCCATGTCCTCAGATCTGCAACCCCATCTTCATGGTGAAGATCTCTGCTCTTATTTTGTCAAGTCAAGTGTTGAGTTCTGATGTATATGTACTATCTCTCTCTGCTGAACTATTGAAGAATATAAGAAGAATTGATCAAGGGTTTCCCCACATTGGGGTTTATCCCTGGCTAGCACCACATCTTGTGTCCTCTCGTCTTGGCTTGTCTTCTGCGATTTATGTTTATGTTCTATCTACAGTTTACTTTAATGCTAATGTGATTGCTAATCTGGAAAAGTTGTTGAGCTAACTATGAAAATTGAAATAAATTGCTCTAAGCATAAAACATACCTAAACTTAGCAGATCATTTCTCATCATCACTTTGGATTGGATCTTTTCTCTCTCTTGAGAATTTCACACTTTTTCTAGAGGATGAATTGGAGCTTTATGGATGAATTTTGATGTGTGGATATTGGTCTATCTTCTCTTGGAGCTTCTGTCTTGTCAATTGTGAATGGTTGGATATATCATGTTACATCTAAGTACATGATCTTAGTGTTATTCTTGTTTACTTTGTCATATACATTGCATTAGGATTTTCGCTATTCTAGGGCTAATTGCTGCATGCATTTATTGCTTAAAATTGTGGAATTTTGTCTCTATTATAGAATCTCTCAATGTATGGGCCATGTAATATGAACGAAATCTCCTAGGGGTAATTCTGTCAAAGAATTTGACCTTGATAAGCCATTTCCTTTGCACATCGAAGTATAAAAGCTGCAAGATTGATTCTCCTTGACATAGAAGGCTAACAAAGTGGTCTTGAGGCCTCCTTGTCTGGGAATCAAGAAAGCATCCTCATATTCATCATAGACTCCATTCTCCCAAAGATTAAGGCACTGATCTACTAAGATGTGGTCAAAAATCACATTCTTTCACCTTCTTCTAGGTCTAGCCAAGTTGGGGCACCTAGGTCATCAATTTCTCGACAAGCTAGCCCTCTAAAAAGTTTGATCTCCTAAGATCTCTTGTGCTAGTTTTTCCCCAAGGTCTCCTCCAATGTTGAAGCCATTTCGACAGTGGAGTTGGGAGAAAATCCAAGCCCTAGCTCTGGGATCAAACTTTGCCTTAGCATCCCCAAAGCTAGTACATCATATGATCAAATCAACACCTTCAAGTGAAAATTCTTTCTTTGATCCTTTCCCCCACCTTTTCTGGGGTAAGAACATCATTGGCTGCTATACTCATTCCTCCTATCCTAGATTGGGTCCACTTGGTCCTGTATGGTCCCATTCTTTTGAAAAGATAATTCTTCAAGAACCATCCGGGATACTAATTATAATAAGGATTTTAGGGATTGGGAAGTTCCTTCATAAGTCATATCCCATAAACCTAACCCTTGAATCCTTCTTTCCTTTCTCTAGAAGACATTGTACTTTGCTTAGGAAGCAAGCAAACCTTATCCTTCTAACTCTTCCAGGAAAGGGATTATTAGGGTCACTTCACATCATTTCATTGACTTATCCTTCATCGATCATTGACTTGACTTATCCTTGACCGACCTTACGTGCGACTGAGAGGCTATAGTCGCATCCTTGACCTTCTTACATGCAGCTGAGACGCTATAGTTGCACCTGTAAGCTTGCCTTCGTGCGACTGAGGCAAAAGTAAGGGAAAACTCTCTCATCTCATATCAGAGCTTTGCCGCAGACCAACAATATCAGATATTTGTCTATTCATGTCCATAAATCATACTTCAACAGTAAATAATATACATATAATGCAAATGATAATGGGAGTAAGAATCTTATGGAGAGATTCTCCCTTTGAATGGGAATGCTATCATGAATTAGTAGATCTGTTGGGTCATAAAGTCAAACTTGTAACATATACTTATCATGATCATATCATGTTAGCATCAACTGATTCACCATTACATCATGATACCAGTCTTTCATCAAGGGTTAGTGTCAAATAGCTAATAGGAGTATACTTCAAGAGTCATGATCACAACATTACTTCTTTGTCACATAACTCAATCCATCAAGTCAGGACATTAATTTTACCATATGGCATAATTACTAAACACATCAAAACATAACCATGGTCAACAAAAGATCTTGAATATCAATCTCATTGTTATACTTCTATTATCATGGCTACCATGCTTTTCACAAACAATATCAATAGTGTCAGGTTACCATCTACTAGAATCAAGGTGCTAGCCTTCTTTATGGGATCAAGATATTCAAAATGACAGATGTCAGCGAAACATCAAGTATACTAGTATAACAAAAAATGAATGTTTCTAAGTGTCTTTATCATGACTTAATTGAATGTAAGATACTTATCCAATACCAAGTGCACCATCTCATCATAAATACCATGAATCAAACTTACTTTCATATGCATGAGCCATTTGTTAAGGGGACATTCTCATCAAACCTTAGGGCTTATCTTGCCATCAATATTGCAGCTGAAGCATAACATTGAAACAATATACCATGCATACCTTGTAGTATTCAAATACATGTGCACCTTCGTATTTTTCATAGGCAGCTTGTAGCACTTTGTTACCTTTACTTACTCTTCTCTTCCTGCATTATCCATGATCCTCAAGAAGGATACACATATCACAACTCATCAAGAGGTTAGAAGCGTCCAAATACTCAAATATACATGCAGGAAGCATAAGTAATAATCAAAACAATAATTAGATCTGTAAGTCAAAAGTAAAGATATAAAGGAGCGTCATAAGTCGGAAAGTACTTATCTTCAATGAGAGGTGATCATCTCCCTTTTGAACCAGCCTTCAAGATTCATCACTGTTTATTGTCCATATGACAATATTGCCTTCACTATTTCAACCAACTTTATCAAGAACCAGGACTAATAGGGACTATCCCATCTAGGGCTTCATTGATTCTGACACAAGTGCTTGAGCTTCTTCACATTGACCCTCCTAGGGTTTCTAGATTTCATATCTCAGATATTTGCCATAAACTAGGGTTTATCTCAAACCCTAATACACAAATTGCCCAGGGTTTCCTTCAAACCCTAGAATTCTTTTAGGTCTCCTCCATCCTCTCTTGCTTCCATCAATGGTGTCATCATGGGAGTGATCTCCATGAATTTTCTTTAGCCCAACTCTGATACCATGTAAATTTTTCTTAGGGCTATATTGTTCTTTGCTTTGATATTGCATTTTTTCATTACCACATTAAGTTCACCCTATAACATCATAACATGATTCATATTTGCATCATAATTCAACATTATATGCAACTATATAGAAAGAACAATATCATCATCATTAATGCAACGAAACATAAGGAACAATAGAAGAAAAGCATTCACACATAGAGACACCAGGATTGGTTAGTGATCAGAGCAAAACCCACTATGGGGAAAACCCTTTCAAATTCTTCTTCTTATTACATTGTCATCGAATGATTCAGCAAAAGAGAGTACAATGATCCATATCTTCATCCATACAACTATCCAGCAAAAACAACTACACAATATCCATGAAATGAACCCAACAATGCTTATACTCAAAATTCTAATTTTGAATCCTGTAATGAACTATCCCTGTCTGTGGTCAACTACCGAACACTGCGGTCACTGTGCGAAATCTTCGGACAATTGAAACTTCATCATTTAGGTCCTGGTCGCATGGAGGAGGAGTCATTCGTGCGACTAGGAAGGTTCCAGTCGCTCTCTGGAGCCTATAAGCCAGCGATTGCAGTCTGCAACTAAGACTCAGAAACCCTAGATGCCATTCGCATGGAGGAGGCGTTGAGCGTGCGATTGAAAAGCTTCAGTTGCACGTATGAGCTGGTTAGCATGCGACTGTGGTTGAGTTCTTCTTGTGTCATGCTTGCAACTGAGGCCCAAAACCCTAACACAAAGATGTGAGCTTCAGACCCTGCAATTTTGTTTTCGAGCGAACCCATACCTCTGCGAATGTGCCTATGACCTGTGCGAACCAAAAATCAAGAAAGAGAATAAAGGGATGTCTCCTGATGATGTCCAAATGAGGTTGAAGTCACTTGTATTTGTAGCCTTCCAAGGGTGTCCAATTTGCTTTAGGGCCAACCTTATCAAATATGCACATGTGGGCTTTTCTTCATAAGTACACTTTCCCTTATTTCATTTGAGTGATCCTTAGGTCGATTTTGGTCCTCTTGAAAAGAGGAATTCAATGTAATCATTATCTCCATCAAATGAGTTGTACAAAGTGGAATTTGACCAAAGTTGCATATTTTAACACAACGCTCAGAGAAGGAGTTGTCACCTATTCCCAACTCTCTCCGTTTAGGTTCTCTCCTAGCTAAACCAATGGGGTTGGTCCCTAAAGATGATTCTAAGAAGGAAACTTGCTAAATATAACAAGCTGTAGCAACTTAAATTAGATCTTAAGATTAAATTGACTAGCAAGTATGAACAATTAAGAGCATATACAATCAACAATTTAGATAGAGCAATTATGTTCATTGGATATCTTGCAAGACAAATATAGTTAGACCAGTGCCAAGTGTTCTTGCAAGATATATATGCTCATAAATAAGGCACCAATACTTGCAAACAAGATATATCAAGAAAATCAATAAGTTGTGTAATTGGATAAGCTGCAAGTGGTTAGTGAAATAAAATCACAAGAGATTATGCACAACTTGAGATATGAGCAATAGAAATAAAACGAGACTTGCAAAATAACTAGAACTTGAACTTGTATTAAAGAGAGATGCTCCAAGAGATAGAATGATATCAAAGGACAATGAACATGTAATTGAAATTGACAAGTACAAGGGCAATAAAATGTAATGCTTGCAAGTAGAATGAAATGTTCACAATTCAACCAATTGCAAGATGAGACAAATTTTTTGTGGGTGTGTGATGGCAAATGCCTAATCTATGGTGAGACTTCCCCTCAATTCCTCAAAACTTGGTAAGGACTGAGGTGAATTACAAGAAGGCTAGGATGAGGAAGCACTTGCGCTTCATTAACGATACCCACCTAGACATCAAGACGACCCATGTGCCTTCGTTCCTACAAGGGCTCGAGCAAAAGAAAACTGCTAGGTCACATGTTTTAACCTTTGCTCCAAACTCAAATTTATAGAATTGAATGACAGTTAAGGAAGGTTGTCCTATATTTCTAGCAACCAATCTTAATCTTGAAGGTAAATTGTTAGAAAATGCAAAACTAGATCTAAAATGCAAATTAGTTAAATGGGATCTTAATCAAATGCTTCAAGTGAGATTATAGATCCAAAAAAAATTCTTTGAAGTGTGAAATGCCTTTAGATGTTCCAATAACAAAATACCATTTCTCTTTAAATTGATCACTTTAATGATTTAAGATGTGCATTTAGAGTGCTTAAAGTGACCAATGAAGCAAATGAGAGTTATTCAAATGAAACAATTGACAATGGGATCAAGAAATTAAATCTATCTCAACAAGTTATATCAAGTCACAAATTAGATCCAATCGCTATTGAAACCACAAGAATGATTAGATCAAGTAAATGATAAGTGATTTTAAAGCTATTTGCAAGAAATTAAATCTAGATATAACAATAGCAAAAATGATCAATATAAGAGATTAGATCTAGAGACTAAACTAGCAGAACAACTGAAAGCTAATCTAAAATAGTAGTTAATCACCACCACAGGAAGTCCTTCCAAATGAGGAGGTGGGATACCGAGGAGGAAACTCCATGCTCCCTCAGGGAAAAGTTCTTTTATTCATATTACAAAGAAAACCCTCTTAGATAGTAAGGGAGGGTTTCAAATCCTTAAGGAGGGTTTACAAGATAAAACCCCTCCTCAAGATACAATGTGGCATTTAGAAATTTTACAAGGTTTATAACAATGAATTACAATGAAATTTCCTTAATATGCAATTCCAAATCCTTCAAGGATTTTCGCTTAAACCCTTAGCCGTCCAAGGTGAAGAAACTTGCACAAAGGGAGAGGGGTAAACCCTCTATTGCTCACAGTCAAGGAAGGAAAGGCCTCCAAAAACTTTACAAGCCTTAATTTGTGATTACTTCAAAAATTTTAGTTGAATTTCTCCTCAAAAGTTTCGCTCAAAGACCTGACGTCTAAGAGGTAAAAGATTTCGATGAGGAAAAGGAGGCTCTCTTATGCTTGCAGTTAAGAGAGGCTAAAAAATGAAGACGACTCTCCAATTTTTTGTTTTGTTTTGTTTTGTTTTGTTTTTTTTTTTTTCGATTTCAATCTTCCAAGCCTCAAACAATAAGATCTATTCCATATCAAACTTGGAAAATGGCTTGAAACCCTAGCCTTCTAGCCTCTTGAGGCAGATCTGCACAAAGGTTTGGAGGAAAAATAAATGGATCAAAATCATGAACAAGTGTAGGCTTGAGGCTTCAAAAAGTTTCGATATGCATCCTTTCAAACTCCCAAGTGTTCACCTGCAATAAAAAATATAAAAAAATTCCAAGCCCAAAACCACCTTCTCACTAGATCTGTGCAAGCCAAAAAGGATATAGACAAATCTATACAAGAGAAATAAAACTATATACAATGAGAGTTAGAAAAGATATACAAAATATTTACAAGATTTACAAATTTGTTAATCGGGAGCCTAAAGAGCATGAATACAACTCTGCTCATGGGAAACAAAAATATAGCTCTAAACATAGCCAAATTATTCAGTTAAGTCACAATAATAGAGAGATAAATTTTGAAATATAGAATGATATCAAGCAATGACAATGAAACTCCCTTCAAAAATTTCTCAATTGATAAGTCTTTGAAAGAGATTGATGTGGGATCTTTCACTTCTATGCTTGAGAGTTGCTTGGTTCAATTGAAAATGTCCCCACATGCTCAAGATATGAACCAAAAATAATTTCTACATAGTTCAAAAAAATTGCTAGATCCAAATGGGTTTGGATTGTACAATGAAAAGGAAGACTAGGGGTTCAACTGAAAACCCACTAGCGCTTCCAGATCTAGACTATTTTTCCAATCCAAGTATGAATGCAAGGTAACTATACACCAATAAATCCACAATGGCAAATGGAAATAACAATTAATAGCACAGGTAGAATATTAAGCACAATGAATCAATAATATATTACCATAGTCATGGGAGAATAACACCACGAAAGTTTACCCCCAAAGACTTCCTTTATTATTCAGAAAATATCTAGTACATAATAGAGCTTCCGGATCTAAGAGCTTGATGATATGATCATCAAATGTTACAATGAGGAGCCAAGGGCTCAATTTATAAAAAAATGAGAGAGTGGAGCCTCTCTAAGTGAAAATGGCTAGTTCCCTTGAGCAAACCACTAGATCCAAGGCTTGATCCATGTCAAAAAAATCGATCCCTTGATGAGTTGTAGAGACCTCTAGGAGGGAATTTGTTTGCCTTGAAGGAGGAGCTAGATTGACCAAGAATTTGATCTCGGAGTGGTTTGGACTACTAAAATATTTTTATCAATTTTTATCCTTGAGAATCTCTTATTCAAAATAACCATCGCGGACCATTCCTTTAAAAAAATGATTTTGCTGGGTCATTGACGTCTTTTCTCGACCATTGAATTTTTCCTTGTACCATTTCTTCTTGGTAAATGGAATTCCCTCAAATTTTTGATTTGACTTTAATATTGGGGAATTTCCATCTCATTTTTGATAATTTTCACTTGGAGATAATTTTTATTTTTCTCTCATTTTATTTTCTAGCTAATTTTTGTCTAATTATTTACCATTTTTTGCCCAAAATTAGAAATATGGCATTTTGAGAGGTAAAGACATATTTTTCCACCCTCGAAGTCTGTCTAGATAGAAAGTTGAGGTGTAAAGGTCTAATTTTGATTACTCATACCCCCTACAATTTCTATGGACAACACTTATTACATATTGCATCGTATAATTATTAAAAGTCGTGACCAGTGGAAATTTTTAATAATTAAAAACTGACACTTTGACACAACCAAATTCTGCGAAACTTTAGACATGATCTAGTATGGCATTTTACATCGACTCTATACACTAGGACTCACCTAAGACTTTAACATCAAGCCTCATTCCAACTTTGGGGGATATTTGGGAGAAAAACTTAACCAATTATTTAGTGTTTAGTGTTGATTTTGGGTAGCATCGGATGGGCTCTAGCCACGAAAATTGGTGGAGAGGCTTAGGCACATGAGATCTCCAATACCCAAAAAGGGTTTTGGAAGACTCTAAACGATTTGGGAGATGTTAAAATAATTAATATTTTTAATGGAGTCCCTAAGCCTAAACTTAGGGAAAATAAAATATTAATGTGAATTAATATAAAACTGTGTTAGAATGGTCCAAAAGGCATAGATCAAGCCAGATCTAATTTTAGCGGTTGATTAGGGACTTAATTTCGGTCGTTGATTTGTCAACGAGAAAAGTATAAGAGGAGGCTTGAGGGTCACCTGGAGAACACACCAAGAGATCAAGATTTTGACTTTCTGGGTTGGGTTCGCTGAGAAAGTTGAGAGAGTGATCAGAGTTGCGACTGAGGGGCAGTGAATACAGAAGAAGAGATGCCGGGAGGATCAACGCAGTAGCCAGAGAGAGGGATGTAGAACCAGCGAAGGGTTCACGCAGAGCCAACCAGGGTTCAGAAAGAGCTAGACAGGGCTCACACAGCGGTAGCCAGGAGCTGTGCAGTGTCTCAGAGGGCCAGAGGATTGACGTAGGTCAAGCTAGAGTGACGCTGCACTAGTGTTGGGCCAGAGAGAGCTGGAGCAGTCCCTAGAAGCTGACAGTGGGGTTTCGTGGGGCAGATTGGAACTGTGGAGTTGCCATAGTGTTTATCCGGGGTTTTAGCCGAAATATCTGCTTCCGAGTAGAGAGGTACTACTGCCGAGATTTTCCTCTGTTGGGTGAGCTGGATTTGGCACCTAGATTGTATTATGAAACTGCTTAATAAATCAAACCCTCAGATAGCTGCATTGGTTTTCTCGCATTGGGTTTTCCCGGGGACATTAGTCCAAAATCAACGGTGTCACTTGTGTGCTTGTTTCTGTTTCCTTCAGTTGATGATCTATAATGTGTCAAGCATATACTTGTATTTATTTCCAGTATTTACATGGTAAATAACTTGTTAATTAACAGAACAAGTAGGTAGGAATAAATTAGAAAGTACATGAAGGGTTTCTAACGGGTTAGACTTAGAAATTCCAACATGGTATCAGAGCGTGATTGCAGATCATAGGAGAACTGAATTCGAGCCAAGAAGAGGCAGCGCAGAGATTGAGGGAGGCAAAGACAAGCTCACACAGAGCCACGCAGAGGCCAGGAGGGCGGACGCAGTTCGCTAAGGACGCTGATTTACCGGTGCTGGGATTGCGCAAAGGCTAGGAGCTCTAACCTTCAGTTTGCTGGGGTTTAGGAGGTTGTAGTTAAGTTGCAGAGTGGCGCTGGTGGGGTACTGTAGTCAGAACAAAACCTAACAGGGCAAGGCCAAGGAGGAGGGAGTTGCTATCAAGGATTTCTAGCCGAGAAATCTGGATCAGTGGTGTAACTGCACTAACGATCAGAGTGGGGGCATCTCAACATTGGCAGAAGGGTTTCCAGGAGGGAAATCAAGCCTCAGAGGGAGTCACACCTAAAACTTCTAGGAGGGAAGTAGAGGAGCAACGAGATGGCAGTGAACGGGGTAAGAGACCAGGACAGACTGGATGGAGCCTCAAACTTCATAGTTTGGAAGGCCAGAATCCTATCCGTTCTAGACAGGAATCGTGTCAAGCACTTCGCCTTGAGGATGATAGCTATCCCAGTTGACCTAGTTGATAACGACAAGTACGAGGAGGAAATGGCAAGGGCCAAGAGCATCATTCTTGATGGGGTCAAGGACCATGTAGTACCATAGAATGCTAAAAAGGACACGACAAATGAGATGTGGGAGGTCCTAAAGAAATTGTACCAACATACTTCTGTGCAGAGAAGGATGTTACTAGAAAATCAACTGCGATCATACCAGATGCAGAAGGGAGTACAAATCAACATCTTCCTAGGTCGATTGAAGGAGATCTGGGATCAGCTGACTTCCATAGGGGCCACGCCAGATCAAGCGCTGATGGTGAGAACAACCTTGAACACAGTCTCAAAAGACTGGGAGGTGTTTGTCCAAAGCATACTAGGCAGGGCAACCCTTCCAGACTGGGAGGAAATGTGGGCAACTCTTCACCAAGAAGAGACCATAAGGCTAAGCAAAGCGGGAAGCAACAACAAGGGGATTAGAATCAAGAAGGAGGAGGAGGTGGATGCTGCCCTAGCATCTGAGGGAAAGCAGAAGAAACGGAAGAAGAAGGACCTCTCCAAGGTCAAATGCTTCCACTGTGGGGTGCCGGGTCATTATGCGACCTAGTGTCCAAGGAAGAAGAGCAAGGGAGAGGCCTCCGAGACCAAGGCTGCGCCAACAAGGGCAGAGAAGGAAGTGGAGACAGACGATGACTGTGCCATGAGTGTACACACACCACTTGAGCGGAAGTGGGGAGACATCGAACTGTAGTCAGATGGACTAGAGGCGATGAGAGGCAGGATCCTCGAGGTACCCAACCTCTTGGATTAGACCTTGCTATGGGAGCCTTGAAGAGGAGTAGTAGTACTGGCGGATGTCAGTAGAGATGAATGTAGATGGAGCGGCAGAGGGAGCTACAGTGTAGGATTCCCAGGACAGTGTGAGGCAGTAGTGTGAGAAGCATGGGAGTGTTGCACCAAGTGCAAGATGGCACAGAGAAGTGTGCAATAATGCGAGATGCATGGAGTAGTTGCAGCAGCGCAGAGGTCAGAGAGGCAACACTTGTCAGCGACAGAGGGAGCTTCAACATCATGGGTGTCTCTAGCCTGATGGAGATGTCAGAGTTGGTAGATCAATTACTTACTTCTAAGTAACTGGGTTGCAGTGCAGCAGTTAGCAGTGACAGTGCTATGGGCAGCACGATGCAACAGGATGAGAGGGAGTTGCAGTATGGATGCAATAGTGGCAGTGGCAAGGCCATGGGTAGTAGTACAGGATGTAGTAGTGCAGATGATGGGCAACAGGCCTAGCATCAACACAGGGACCGATGCCGGGTGATCAGGGTGATACTCAGTGAGGAGTATTACTAGAGCACAGTCCTCGTTAAGAGGGAGTGTTGATGTGGGGTAGCATCAGATGTGCTCTAGTCACTAAAATTGGTGGAGAGGCTAAGGCACATGAGATCTCCAATACCCAGAAAGGGTTTGGGTAGATTCTAAACAGTTTGGGAGATATTAAAATAATTAATATTTTTAATGGAGTCCCTAAGCCTAAACTTAGGGAAAATAAAATATTAATGTGAATTAATATAAAACTGTGTTAGAATGGTCCAAAAGGCAGGGATCAAGCCAGATCTAATCTTAGCAGTTGATTAGGGACTTAATCTCGGTCGTTGATTTGTCAACGAGAAAAGTATAAGAGGAGGTTTGACGGTCACTTGGAGAACACACCAAGAGATCAAGATTTCGACTTTCTGGGGCTGGGTTTGTTGAGAAAGTTGAGAGAGTGATCAAAGTTGCAGTTGCGAGGCAGTGAATACAGAAGAAGAGAGGCAAAGATAGTGTCGGAAGGATCAACGCAGTAGCCGGAGAGGGACGCAAAACTAGCCAAGGGTTCACGCAGAGCAAGCCAGGGTTCAGGCAGAGCCAGCAAGGGCTCACGCAGAGGTAGCCAGGAGCTGCGCAGTGCCTCAGAGGGCCAACGTGAGTGACGCAGCGGGCCATAGGACTGACGCAGTGCCTCCAGAGGCTGATGCAAGTCAATCCAGAGTGACGCTGTGCTAACGCTGGGCTAGAGAGAGCTGACGTAGTCCCTAGAGGCTAATGCTGGGGTTTCGTGGGGCAGATTGGAGCTGCCAGAGTGTTTATCTGGGGTTTCAGTAGGAATATCTGCTTCCGAGATTTTTCTCTGTTGGGTGAGCCAGATTTGGCACCCAGATTGTATTATGAAATTGCTTAATAAATCAAACCCTCAGATAGCTGCACTGATTTTCCTGCATTGGTTTTTTCCGGGGACATTAGTCCAAAAACAACGTTGTCACTTGTGTGCTTGTTTCTGTTTCCTTCAGTTGATGATCTGTAATGTGTTGAGCATGTACTTGAATTTATTTCCAGTGTTTACATGGTAAATAACTTGTTAATTAACATAACAAGTAGGTAGGAATAAATTAGAAAGTACATGAAGGGTTTCTAACGGGTTAGACTTAGAAATTCCAACATTAAGAAACACAAATAAATATCTAAGGAAAAAAAACTCCCTAGCCTGAAAACACTTTAGCAAAATCTTAAGCTACCTAGTATGTTACATGACTCAATTTTCATCATGCTAGAATTATTTTTTACAATAATCCCACATGGCTGCAGAATTTGGAATACATAGTGCTAACAACGTGCTGAATGATGATGACGAAGTTTTAAAATGCTTGCTGTTCTGACCATGATGGAATGCTTTGAAATGTGCTTTGGCATGGAGTCTTTGGCAATTCATTAGTTGACAGTTGAGTGGTCAACATCTAGCTCCACGTGGGGGCGCATACTTTCGTGAAAGCATGTGAGAATACAGAATTTGCATCCAATTCAAACAAGGTACATCAGCAGTATCCATTCAAATATAAATTTCATAAAATCAAGTACTGGAATAGAAACACTATTCTAACAATACTGGAAAAAGGCTATTTTTAATAAGATGAAATGGAAATTTAATCTAAGAGCATGAAATTGAAATGTTGAAATGAAATCTAATCTACAAGAGTGGCGTTAGAAATATAATACAAACGATGCCCTATGGCATAAGATGTCATCTTTGTTGAACAATCTGAGCATTTGGCCATTTGTAGGTAAGTCAAGTGGCTCTCCATCCAACGTGGTCAAATAAAAGGAATTCTGCCCAACGGGTCCTCTAATGAATGTAAGGTCCAAGCCATAAGTTGTCGAATTTTCTATGATTTCTCGACTTCTCTTTCCTGCGATCCCTCAACAGTACCAAATCTCCTTGTTGAAAAGGCATAAGGATTTATCAAAATTCTTTTTAACCTTACCCTGATTTTTACAATTGTGCTCAAATTCCTTTCTTTTGGTTTCATCCAACTCCACTATCTGATCAATTCTATGTTGAACAACAACCCTCTTAGAAGTGAATTTTTGAAGGAGCTGATAAGCTGGAACCCTAAGATGCACAGGTAAAGTAACATCCAAGCCATATACAAGTTCAAAGGGACACTTTCCTGTAGAACTCTTCTTTGTAATCTTGTCTGCCCACACCGCATACTTGATTTTACTATCCCAAGCCCGCTTATTGTCCCTTACTATCTTTTTGATAATGGTTATTAAATTCTTATTAATATATTCAACAAGACCATTACCCTGTGGATAATAGTTTGATGAATGGGACAAAACAATGCCATACTTTAAACAAAAAGATGAAAACTCTAAAGGACTAAAAGCCTTGGCATTATTAGTAGTAATCTTGGCTGGGACCCCAAATCGAGTAATATTCTTATCTTCAATAAAGTCCATAACAACCTTTTAAGTGGCGTTCTTCGTAGGAATGGGTTCTACCCATTTAGTAAAGTAATCAGTAGAAGTTAAAATCCAGGAGTAGCCACTACTAGAGATTTCTGAAAATTTTCCTATGAAATCAAGATCCCAATCTTGAAAAGGAGCCTTAACAACCATTAGATGTAAGGGAAAGACAACTAACTTTTGCTTCCCAATGAATATTTGACATGCTTGGTAACTTCTAACATACTTGTGCGCATCCAAAAATATTGAAGGCCAATAAAAACTAACTCTTAGAATGTTATGGGCAGTTGTCTTCACAGCATAATGCCCACTATAAAATCATGCATGAAACTCAGAAACAAGCTTCTTCCCCTCAACTTCATCTACGCATCTAAGCATTACACCTTTCAGATTTCTCCATCAAAGACCATCTTTCATGAAATACTTAGTCTCTCAATCTTAGAGCTCTTCCCTTTTGACCAACGAAGTGGCGAGGACACGTGAGATTTTGCAAATAATAAATATTGTCACTATACCACTCAAGTTCTCCCAATCTTTCAAGCTCAGGTGAAATTAAGACATCCAATGAATCATTTTGATAAATAAGACACAGAGCCTTCTCATTCCCCTTAGTCAAAATCTGGGCCAACCGTTGGCCATTAACAAGCTTAGTGTGTCTGATTTCCATATCATACTCTTGAATCTTTGTGACCCATCTAGCTTTGTAATGTTCTAAACTTAAATAAACAACGATATGTAAAGCACAAAGGATTTACAACAGAGAAAATTTCAACAATCAGTAAATGCTCATAAAAACTCCAAAAGTAGAACCAATTGAGCCATTTTATTAATCAATGGAGAAAGTGCAATAGTATGGAGGAATGCACCTGGGCTTGCCTCAATGGCAAGCGTTATAGAACCTAGGTGATAAGACAATGATCTCAAATGCTACAAATGACTGCTCCTCTAATGCTCTGCGTTGTCCCAGAAATTGCACTCCTAGATGGAAAGGAACTGCAAGAAATTCCACTTCCACTACTCAGAAAGTGCTATAAATTAAGCTAAGTTCCTTGACCAAAACCCACAAAGACCCAGAAAGGGTTTGGTCTGAATTCAACCTCCCAAATTCGGCCACCAATATGCCCTACACCCTCCAAACTGCTCAAGAATATGGCCTGCAAGGAATACAAGTAATGTCCTCCACCCAAGCTCCGGAAATGTAGCAATCTCCTCCACAAATGCTTTCCTTAGCTCCCCCGGCAAGGCCCAACCTCAAAGATTGATACTCTACCTCCCACGTGTGCACAAATCGCTGCCTCTGCACTGGCCCAGGAAATGCGAAAGTCACACTACAAAGAAGCACTCTCCTCTAGCTCCCAAACTCTCCAAAATGACAACAAAACTCCTATGCCTCCTCTCCGGAAATCCTCTGCAAGATGCCACAGACAAACTCGGCCTCCCTTCACTGTGTCCTCTAGAAATACGCACCACCTGGAGATGAATGCAACTCTTGGAAACCACAATGAAATCCTCCTCCGAAAAGACTGAAGAAAAACCTCTCTATGGTGGCACTCGGAGTCCCTCGAAGAAAGGGTGAGCTCTTTGCTTGAAGAACTCTTGCTAAATAACAAGTGACTGGGCTAAGCAACTCAAGCAACCAAAGAGAAATTTGATATGCCAAAAGATGAATGAAATGAGGAGAGCTGCCTTCCTTGGAGCAATTTTCCCTACATTTTCCCTCCATGTGGGTCCCACACTTAACCAATGACTTATCCTCAATGCAAATCGAACTAGGGAATGCTTATTCTCCTAGTGTGGTTGGCCCCCACGTATAACTTAACCACAACAAAATAACTTATGCTAAGTCTAACCTCCTAATAAAATCGAATGGGCCCCATCACCTCCAAAAGTGGCCCCAAATTGTAAAAATTAATCTTGTTCCAAATTAATTTAGGAAGAGACATGACAGTCCTCCCCTCCCAAATGTTGCTTGTCCCCAAGCAACTTCAATGCTGGATGCTCAAGTATGTGCTCTCCCTCCCAAGTAGCATCCTCATCTAACAAGCTCTTCCAACGCACCAAGTATTCTTTGATAATCCTGTTTCTAAGCTTCCTTTCCTTGGTCTCCACGATGACTTCCGGTTCGAAAATTAGGTGCCCCTCATCATCAAGTGGAGGCAACTCCACAACTACTGTAACTTGTTGCCCCAACACCCTCTTGAGGCATGAAACATGAAAAATATTATGGATCTTGCTCCCAGGTGGTAGCTCCAACTTGTAAGGCACCTCTCTAACTCTCCTGATCACATTGTAGGGCCCAAAGAATCTCAGTTGCAACTTGTCGACCCCCTTCAGCTTTAGTGTGGACTGCCAATATGGCTACAATCAAAAGTACACTAGGCCCCCTTCCTTGAAATGCCTCTCCACCTGATGCCTGTCAACATACACCTTCTGCTGATTTTGAGCTATCTGCACATTATCCTTAAGAGTATTGAAGATATCTTGGCTCTCTATGATCCAACCTTTGGCCTTTGAGGCCCTGCTGTCTCTAAAAACAATGTCAACAAAAGACAAACCATCATACCCATACAAAGCACGAAAACGAGTCATGCCAATGGACATGTGATGTGTCGTGTTGTAGCAATAGTCTCCCAAATGAAACCATTGAATCCAAGCCATCTGTTGCCTTGTCAAATAGTTCATGAGATAGCCCTCTAACCACTGGTTCACCCTCTCTGTCTGGCCATCGGTCTGTGGATGGTAACTAGTGCTCGAGTTGAGCTCGGTGCAAACTAGCCTAAAAATCTCTTGCCAAAATTCCCCCCATGAATCGGCTATCTCGATCACTGACTATTGTCTTAGGGAGTCCGTGCAGGCGAAAGACCTCCCTAAAGAACAACTTTGCCACCTGTGAAGCTGAATATCGTGTCGGAATGGCAAAGAAATGTGCAAATTTGGTCAGCCAGTCGACCACCACAAAAATACAATCCTTCCCTTGTATCAAGGGAAGTTCGGTGATGAAGTCCATAGAGATACTCTCCCATTTTCCCTCAGGGATAGGAAGAGGCTGCAATAGTCTTGTTGGATGGGTCAACTCTCCTTTGTTCCTCTGACAAGCCTCGCATTCCTGCACATGCCTCAACACGTCCCCTTTGAGGCCTTTCCAAGTGAAGCGCTCTCTCACTGCCATATAAGTCTTCCTGAACCCCTGGTGTCCAGACAAAGGAGAATCATGAGCTGCACGAAGGACGCTCCCTCAACTGGGACCCTGCAACCAAGAATATGCACCCTTTGTAATATATAACCTCATCCATCACCCTGTAGCGCTCATCTGCTTAGCTACCCTCCAAGATCTCGCATGCTCGATGATCCTTGCAGTATTCTACCAATAATTGTGCCTTCCAATCATGGCAAATGCTCATGAGTGAAAGTCCTGCTAGTCTCCTGGATAGTGCATCCGCCACCAAATTGTGCTTCCTCCGCACATACAGAATATCAAAATCGTAGGCCTGCACCTTGCTGACCCATCTCTACTGCCTATCATTGAGGCCCTGTTGCCCCATGAAGTGGCGAAGATTGTTGTGATCCGTCTTCACCCGAAATCGGTTCCCCACCAAATATTGTCTAAACTTGGCCAATGCATGCATTATGGCCAACATCTCTCCTTGTCGTATATGCAATACAACATCTCATGTGGTAGGAGCTTTTGACTCTCAAAAGCAATGGGGTGCCCTCCTTGGGACAAGACTGCCCCGATCCCCACACCCGATGCATCGCACTCCAATGTGAAAGGCTGTGTGAAATCCGGAAGTGCCAATACTGGGCAACAACTCATCACCTACTTGAGGCGATCAAATGCTGCCTGAGCTCCCTCTGTCCACGCAAAAGCCCCCTTCTTAGTGAGATCAGTAAGGGGTGCTGCCAACTATGAGAAGCCCTTCACGAACTTCCATTAATAGGTACAGATGCCCAAAAATCCTCTCAACATTGTCACATCTCGAGGCTTTGGATAATCCCGAATGGCTCGAATCTTCTCCTCATGCACCTTGACCCCATTTGCGCCTATGATGTGCCCCAAGTAGCGCATCTTTGTCAGCCCAAACTCACACTTGGACATCTTGGCATAGAACTACTGCTCCTCCAATATACACAATACTGTCTCTGTGTTGTAGGTGCTCCTTCCATGTCCTGCTGTAGATGAAGAAGTCATCAAAGAATACTAGTACAAACCTCCTTATCTGGCCTTTGAACACATGGGTCATGCCCGACTAGAAAGTAGCTGGTGCATTGGTCAACCCAAAAGGCATGACTAGGAACTCGAAATGCCCATAATGACATTTGAAAGCTGTCTTCGGGATGTCCTGCTCCCTCACCTGAATCTGAGGATACCCTGACCGCAAATCTATCTTAGAGAAGTACTTGTCTCCTCTAAGTTCGTCCATAAACTCATCAATACATGGAATGGGATACTTGTTGTTCAATGTCTTCTTGTTGAGGGCCCTGTAGTCAATACACATGCAGAGAGTTCCATCCTTTTTCTTCACCAACACAACCGAAGAAGCGAATGGACTAGAACTTGGTCTGATGTGGCCCATCGCCAATAGCTCCCTGATGGCCCTCTCAATCATCCTTATAGGCTTTGGGATGCATATAGGATGTAGTAATGAGTGCTTGCACACCAGGCTCCAGCTCTATAGTGTGCTCGAACCCCCTGTCAGGCGGTTGTCTCGGCGGTATGTCTCCAAAGACTACCAAATATCTATCCAGTACTGCTTATATGTCTGGATGTGGTGGTTTGGCCTTCCCCCTAGCCTCTGAAATCCTCAGCTCTACTTCCCATGCTATGTCTCCATGCCTCAAATTCGCCTCCATCCTATGGGCCAAAACTGTCTGAGGGGGGTACGAATGCATGCCCCAAAGAACCACCTGCTTGCTATCCGGCCCAACAAACTCCATGACAAGCTGCTTCCAATTGGTGGTAACTCAGCCAAGGGAATACAACCATTGGACTCCCAGCACCACATTGGTGTCTGGTACATCCACCACGAAAAAATGATCTGTCATCGAATAGTTCGCCATGGTCATTGTTAGAGCGGGAACATATTGAGTGCATTGCATAGTCCTGTCTCTTGGTATTAGGACTGAAACCCCTCAAACTCTGCAATGGTGATGCCCCTCCTTTGGGCCATCTTTGCATCAATAAAATTGTGGGTGGCCCCACTGTCTACTAAAACTGAGACACGATGTCCTTGCATCGTACCTTTGATCCTTGTGGTGGTGGTGGTGGTGTTCCCCTCCCTGCCGGATCCTCGTTGTCTCCTCCATGAAGATCCAACTATACCTTGTCCTCATGATTGCTGCCTGAGAAGACCTCGATGTAATGGGCCTTGCTGGCTGTGCACCGATGGCCTGGGGCCCAAGGTTCTCCACATGTAAAACAGAACTTCCTCCTCTTGAGGTCCCTCCTGGTCTCATCATCCAACTGTTCCCACCCTTGGGTTGTTCTCTGTGCTGCAGGTGCTCTAGTGTCACCTACCTTCTTAGTGTAGGGAGTGCGTGGAGGAAATAGTGCCTTGGTCTTGGGGATGCCCCCCTGCAAATCTCGCGTACATGTCACTGCCTCCAGAAGAGTAGATGGTCTGCGTGACTTCACTAGTCCCCACAGTGGCTTTGTCAGCCTCTCCACAAATGTGTGTACTCTCCTAGCATTTGACAAATCAGGTACCATGACTGAGACCCTCAAGAACTCCGAAATATAATGTTTCGGATGTCCTGTTTGTTTGAGTTGAGTCAACTCCCTAAAGTGAGCCTCTGGATCCCTCCAATCAAAACGCTCCACTACTCTTTGTTTGAAGTCCTCATAGGAGGTCACGCCGACATGCCCCAGAGTGGACAAGCCATGAAACCACTAATCATGTGCCTCCCCCTCCAAATGCAATGTGGCCATCTTGATGGCTTCTACCTCCATCAACCTGTTGAGCTGGAAGTATGTGTCCAGCTTCTCCACCCAAGCACGTGTTGTGCACTTGGTAGTGCCATCATAAGTGGGAAAATATATCTTCCCAATGTTGCGGTGCAACTCATAATTCTGCATACCATGGCTTACATAGCCTTTCCCCTTCTCATTCTGTTTGAGCTGGCAATAATCTCTGAAAGATAGAGCCTCTTTGAAATCTGCTCCCATGGACTGCCACTCCTTGAAATGCTCTCCCATCAACGATGGATCCTCTCCTCCACTCATTTCACCTTGCGGCAAAGGTATAAAAGAAGGTAAAGTAGCTTGAGTTGGCTCACTCGAGGATGGCTGCTGCGCAGTAGGTGAAAGGTGATCGAGCTGTTTAGAGGCCCCTGAAGTCTTTCCAAATATAAACTCCCAGTGAGTGCTTCTCTCCCAGTTCTGCATCTTGATCTCGTCCAACATCCCTTTATTCCCTTTTGCCAAATCGCTCAAGACCTTCAAGAGACTATTGAATGCCATTTCTTCCTTGTTCTTGAGTTCCCCCATATCCTCTGCTACCACTGCCTTCCCACGATCCTCTGTGTCTGGAGTAATCTCCAACTCCCTCTCCCTGCTCCAGAACCTTTGCCCCCTGTAAGTAATATTTTGCTGGTCCTCCTCACTCATAGGAAAGTTCCCCCATGACTAAGCCAGAATCTGAGCTCTGATACCACCGTAATGTTCCAAACTTAAATAAACAGTGATATGCAAAAGAAAAAACGATTTATAACAAAAAAAATTCAACAATCAATAAATGCTCATAATAACTCCAGAAGTAGGACCAGCAGAGCCATTTCATTAATCAATGGAGCAAGTACAATAGTAGGGAGGAATGCACCTGGGCTTGCCTCAAGGGCAAGCGTGACAAAACTGAGGTGATAAGACAATGATCTCAAATGCTGGAAATGACTGCTCCTCTAATGCTCTGCACTGTCCCATAAAACTACACTGTTGGATGGAAAGGAACTGTAAGAAACTCCACCTCCACTGCTCAGAAAATGCTATAAATTCAGTCCCAAGTTCTTTGACCAAAACCCATAAAGACCCAGAAATGGTTTGTTTTGAATCCAACCCCCCAAATTCAGCCTCCAATATGCCCTACGCCCTCCAAACTACTCAAGAATATGGCTTGCAAGGAATACAAGTAATGTCCTCCACCCAAGCTCTAGAAATGTGGCAATCTCTTCCACAAATGCTTCCCTTAGCTCCCTCGACAAGGCCTAGCCTCAATGACTGATACTCTACCTCCCAAGTGTGCACAAAATGTTGCCTCTGCGCTGGCCCAAGAAGTGTGAAGGTCACATTGCAGAGAAGCACTCTCCTCCAGCTCTCAAACTCTCCAAAATGCCAACAAAACTCCTATGCCTCCTCTTCAGAAATCCTCCTGGCGAAAACTCCTTTGCAAGATGCCACAAACAAACTCGGCCTCCCTTCACTGTATCCTCCAGAAATACGCACCACCTGGAGATGAATGCAACTGCTGGAAACCACAACGAGATCCTCCTCTGGAAAGACTACAGAAAAACGTCTCTAGGGTGTCACTCAAAGTCCCCCGAAGAAAGGGTGAGCTCTTCGTTTGAAGAACTCTTTGCTAAACAACAAGTGACTTGGCTAAGCAGCTCGAGCAACCAAAGAGAAATTCGATATGCCAAAAGATGAATGAAATGAGGAGAGTTTCCTTCCTTATATAGATTTCATGGAGCACTTTTCCCTCCATCGGGTGGGTCCCTCACTTAACCAATGACTTCTCGTCCATGAAAATCGAACTAAGGAATGCGTATTCTCCTAGTGTGGGCGGCCCCCACATATAACTTAACCACAATAAAATAACCTATGCTAAGTCTAACCTCCTAATAAAATTGAATGGGCCCCATCACCTTCAAAATTGGCCCTAAAATGTAATAATTAATCTTGTTCCAAATTAATTGAGGAAGGGACATGACAACTTGAGTACCTAAGCAATCAATTTGAGTTAATATATCTTTAATTGAAAAATGTAGGACAAAAGCAATTACTTTAGAATTGTTGAAATGTGTAACTAGGTTTGGTCTTCATAATATTTTGTGTATTCTTGATTTTATAGATTTGATATTAAAAGAAAAAGAAAATTTATTATTATTATTATTTTATAGCATGTGTGTCATGCTCAAGGTCAATTTGTTTCAGGGCAAAGCACCCATTGTGTGCTTATAGGATTTGCCATCATTGTATAAAGTCAAAAGAGTCATTGTCGTATGTAATAGACCCTATTGGGCATCTTGTATCAAGTCAAAAGAATTTATTTTGAGTCAAAATGTGTTAAAGCATCCCTCCAAGACCAAGTTGGCCTGGCAGTGAAGAAATCGGCCTTGTTGTACCCATTTTGTCATGTGAGGAAGCATTGTACAAAGTTTTTCAAAGATTAGGATCATCAACCAACACATTGTATCATTGTAAACCCAATTTTTGCAAGTTATAATGTAAATGGTGCGAGTATGACAGTTTAATTTTGTAACAACACATAGGTAAGCCTTTGATTTTGGCGACGAATTTAATCCTAGGAGATTTTTTAACCTCACCAAATTATGTGTGTTTCTAAACACGGATAATCGACTGTTTTTCCTCTAGCTTAAACCCCAAAGCTAGGGTGGGATTCATTGACAAGATCTTAGGTGAGTCCTAGTGTTATATTGAGACTTTGTAAAAGTGGTTTGGGAATAATTTAAGCTATTTGGCTAAATTATTTTATTGTAGGTCACTTGGTCTATACTAGATCATATTGTGTCACAGAATTGGGTAATGTTATGAGGGTCTATAACGAATGTGTATTCCCCCTTTGTGAGGGTTGAATTATTTGTAATATCTGACGTAAAAATATTTTAGTGCATGGTTCCTCATATTTAGACACCATGGCTAAAATATTTGAGGGTGGAAAAAATATTAATCCCCTCTTGTGTCAATTAATTAAGATTTTTGATTAAATTAAAATTAAATCCTAAGCCCGAAAATTAATTAATTTAGAGTAAAAAATAATTATAGAGAAATTAAATTTTCTCCAAGTGGAAAATAACCAAAAAATTCGTGTGTCAAATAAAAGTCAAATTTTGGAGGTCCCCCACCAAGGCAAAAATGGATATTTTAAGAAAATTTGAGCTCTTGGACTTTGGTGGTTAAGTCAAAGTCAAAATTATGACAAAATTAATCCAAAATATTAATTTTTGGATTAATAAAAAATGGGTTTTAAGTGAAATTCGAAATTTTGTTCAAAATAAATATTTTCGACGTCAAGGATTAAAAGATGATCAAATTATTATCAACAGTCGAGATATTTTGACAGGGATTATGCCAACTAGCTGTTATTTTCCACTTGGAGGATTTCTCTATAAATGGAAGCCATTTTGCTTCTCAAGATATTTTGATTTTGGGCAATCTCTCGATGATGTAATTTTGTACTTCTGGTATTGAGCCATTGCTTTGCTTGGAACATATTAATATCATAATAAAAAGACTTTGGGGTTCAATTTATGGTGTTCTTGCTTCATTGATCTGTGGTACGTGCTAGTTATGTGCTAATCCTATATTGTGCTTCATTGTTATATGAATTGTTATTTCATTTGTTGGTGATAGGACATTCTATTGGAAAAAATAATTTTTATCTTAGGTGATCTGATTCATCATATGATCTAACGATTTGGTTTTAGAGAAAATATAGAGATATGTAGGTACACTAGCCCTTGGGCTCCAAGTTCACAGACTATGGGAAAGAGCTGACCTTCTTTGGGCTCTAGGAATTTTTATATGGTATTCTAACTTTGCAAAAGGGTGTGGTCAATATTCTAACTTTCAAAAAATACATTTATCCATTGCCATTATTTAGAATTTATTTCTAATTTTTTTATTTATTTTACAAGCATTTTATATTTGTAAATATTCTGTATATAATTTTTCGTAAAATAATTTTGTAAATTATTTCTAACTCTTGTTGCAACAATTGGGGTTTTTGGGTTTATTTTAAGTTTTGTATATATTGAGGTTTTGGGAAAATTTCATTTCATTTGTGCAGGTCAATTCTCAAGCCATCTCAATATTCTGTGAGGGTTTATCTCACCCAAGTGAGATGTCCAGGATTCTTGAAGAAAATTGTTGGGGTTTTGAGGCAAATCTAGGGCTAAGAAGACAAGATCTAGCCTCCGGCTACCATCCAGGCTCAACGCTCAAACAAAAGAGGAAGCCGCTATCCCTGAGAGGAAATTTCGTGGCATTTTGTGGTGAATTTTGAAGATCTAAATCAAAATTCGATTTTTTGCATTGTTGATTTGGGGTAGCATAGGATGTGCTCTGGCCACGAAAATTGCTAGAGAGGCTAAGGCACATGAGATCTCCAATACCCAGAAAGGATTTAGGCAGATTCTAAACAGTTTGGGAGATATTAAAATAATTAGTATTTTAATGGAGTCCCTAAGTCTAAACTTAGGGAAAATAAAATATTAATGTGAATTAATATAAAAATGTGTTAGAACGGTCCAAAAGTCATGGATCAAGCCATATCTAATCTTAGCCGTTGATTAGGGACTTAATCTCGGCTGTTGATTTGTCAACGAGAAAAGTATAAGAGGAGGCTTGAGGGTCACTTGGAGAATACACCAAGAGATCAAGATTTTGACTTTCTAGGGCTGGGTTTGCTGAGAAAGTTGAGAGAGTGATTTGGAGTTGCAGCTGAGCGTCAGTGAATACAAAAGCAGAGAGACAGAGATAGTGCCGGGAGGATCAGCGTAGCAGCGGGGAAAGCTGATGCAGAGGGCAAAAGCCGGAAATGCTGGGAACTGCCAGAACAACTTGGAAAGTTGACACAAAGGGCAGAAGCCGAAACTGCCAGGAACAACTGGAACTGCCGGGAAAGTTGATGCAAAGGGCAGAAGCTGGAACTGCCGGGAACAACCAGAACTGCCATCAGCCCTTAGGGGTTGCTAGCCTTGGCTGTAGACCTTTCCAAGCCGCCATCTCCCCTCCGCTAGCCCTCTTCCTCCTCTCCTCCCTCTTGGCACCCTTCTTTACCCCTTCTGCTGTGAAAATTCCAAAACTGGAATCCTATTGCAGCGACTAGAATTTATGTTTTTAATTGTTAATTATTTTAACAATTTATCTGCTATGTCAAATATCAAATAAATCACACTGCAATCTTCACAAATAAAATACTGCGGAAATAATAGCGATGGAAACTGAGAAAATAGTACCATACAATAAAATTGACAATGTTATTTTTGGACAATTGTCCCCAGAAAAACCCAACTTGGGAAAACCGGTGCAACAGCTGAGGGTTTTATTGTTATGCATCAGTGATAAATTTCGAGTACAATAATTTGGATGCCGAATTTGGCACTCCTACAGTGAGAAATACTGGCAAAATTCTAGTGAAGAATTTTCCTTACCCCATAGGCAAATCCGGACTTTGACTGAAGCTCCAGGTGAGCCATCCAAACTGCCTCTGTGCTGGCCTGCGTCATCCTAGCGCAGTATTTGCCATGCTAAGCCTGAATCGACTGCTCCTGTAGCCATCCTGTCTGCCACTGGCTGAGAAATTGTCTCTGTGCCCTTCTTGAACCCTTTCTCGGCCTCTAGAACTGAAGCTCGACTTCTCTCCAGCTAAATCGAACTGCCTTCTAGAGGCTTTTGCATAGCCCCTACGTCAGCCTCACTGTGGTACTTCTAAGTTCTGCCTCTTTGCAAATGCACTCGCTGGATCGGGAAAACTTCCTCCAACCTCACTATCCCTGCCCTTCACTCTCTGCTTCGATTTCTAGCTCTCCGACAACTGCTGCTGCTCTCTAGTAATCAATTTGCCAAGGAAATCAAATTTTTGATGTGTTTTCTTCAAGTGCCCATTGACTTCCTCTTATAATCCACTATTGGAGCACCAACGACTAGGATTAAAACTTAATCAATGGCTAAGATCATCTTGGAGTCAATCTATGTGAGTTTCTAGATGATTTGCATCTTGACTTAATTAATTTTGATTAATTAACCATATTCCCTAAGTTTAGACTTAGGAAATATTTAAAAACTGGTTAATAATCTAATCAAGCCATCTCTAGGTGGAATTTCCAGAAATTTCTGTGTTTTGGAGATTTCATGTATTATAGCCTCTCCACCAAATTTCTTGCCTAGAACCAGTGTTTTAAAAACTGACCCGTCTTAACCAGTAACTGGTCAAATCGGCCGGTTAGCAAGCCCACCGGGTCAAACCGGCTTAAAAACCTGGTTTACCTCTTCATTTCACCTTTCTTTTGCCCTAATTAGCCGGTTTATTGCCAGGACAACTATAACCCCCACAAAATGCATTTTTGTGAGCTTTGAAGCTGGTTTGAGGGAAATTTGGGCTTGTTTTCCTCCAAAAAAAGTCCCTCCAAGAAAAATATGCCTACCCTCTCAGTTTCCTGACACATCTCAACCCTAACAATGTTGGCACTTAATGGTGATGTTAAATTCTTAAAGTAAAAGTGACATTTCCTTTAATTTTCATTTTCATCCTTTTACTTAAATTTTTAACATTACCATGAAATGACTCAGGATGTTTGAGAGTGGTTTCGACCTCATTAGATTTCATATGGAGAAACTAGAATTTTAGATTTCACTCAAAATTCAACAGACTTAATGGTTTTCAGGATTTCATGGTTTGCAATGTTTCCATTTGATTATATCATGCGTGAGGGTATGAGATTGGCATTTGATCAAGAGCATGAAGCCCTTTAAGAACCTTGATCGTGGTGGCATTGATTGTTGAACTTTGTTGATGTTGGTGGTACTGATTGTTGAACTCCTCTACCATGGCTTTAACAAGAATGCACCCTTCACTCAAAGGAAAACAACTGGTTAGGCATGCTAATATTTTTCTACCACATTATAAGGTTGAGGAGATGAACCCTTCACTCAAACCAAAATCATTGGTTAGGCCTGTTAAACCTTTTCAATTGCGATCATGTTATAAGGTTGAGCAATCCAAGTTTGAAGACTTTGAGCTAGATGATGTTCATGTATCTCTTGTTGATGATGTTTATGTATTTCTAGTACCGTTGAATCAATGATGAGTTTCATGAGTGACCATGTTGATCAGTGATTTGTAGTTTTGATGTCTATTTTTGCTACTACTACTAAAGTTGTAGAGAAGTTTTAGGAGTCCTCAAACTCGGAGGCATATTATTTATGTAGCTCATGTTGATGATCTCTTGTCTAGTAGTGGTGATGAGTTTGATCATGATGAGGAGTGATCATGTTGTTGATCACTGATATGTAGACTTGTAGTAGTTCAATGACCCCATAGCTTAGAGCATTGTTTTCAGACTCTAGAGGCCATTTAGAGCCTCATTGATTATGTATTGTGTTGCGGATATGTATTGCACTTGATGCCATTTTGATATATTCACTTTTATATGGTATATAGATGAGCAAAACTTGCATATTTTGTTTCTATTGGCTTGGAATCGTGGTTTTATATCTTAAAAATAGTTTTTTTCATTAAAAAATAATTATTTAATGTATTTTTTTAAACCAGTTTGTTTAGACCTAACCAGTCCTGGTTCGAAACCCAGTTCATTAGGTGGACCAGTTAGGTCACCGGTTCCGACTTTTAAAACATTGCCTAGAACACATCTGTTACTACAAAAACTAACAGCCGCAGACCTAAGGACCTGAGTCCCCTTAGCCACATCCTTCTTTTCTCTAGCGCTAGGGGCCACAACCCCTTCTAAGACTTGATGGAAGGCCTATTTGCCTTCTTCCTCCATGCAGTAGGCCTACTAGTCCTCCTCCCTTA
Organism: Pinus taeda; assembly: GCA_000404065.3. Lineage (NCBI taxonomy): Eukaryota > Viridiplantae > Streptophyta > Pinopsida > Pinales > Pinaceae > Pinus > Pinus taeda. The sequence goes on from APFE030930419.1 coordinate 70,268, forward strand.
GCTGCTGCCCTTTCCTAGGCTTCTAGTCCTCATTATTGCCCTCTTTCAGCCCTCTTTGCCTCATTTCAGTCATTGCTTGGGTCATTATTTGGATTTTTGCCTCTAATACTTTGTGGTTGCATGGATTTTCAAGAGATTTTGGGCTAATATTTGTGGTTGTAGGAGGTCACTTCATTCGAGAAATTTTGGGCAAGCAAACTAGCCATTTTCAAGGCCTAAAGGCCTATTGGTTTGCCTCCTCAAACCCTCACTTCATCTCTGTTTTACAAGCATCCATTGATCACTTTGTTTACAATGGTATATAACTCATCTAAGTGGCATAAATTTAATTAACAAGTCATCTAAATACATTAACAAGTCATTGCATCAATTGGTAATAGTCATTTGGCTTGTTTCATGAATTTTGATGACTGTCATATTGTTTAAAGAAGCATAACAAGATCTGATCATTACAGTGATATTGACATCTAAAAGATCCTAAGCTCATTAAGATTTCGTCTCTAATTTCCCTTGCATCATTGTTTAGAATCTTGTGTTGGAAAAGTGGTTTGATTGGGCTACCTCATTTGCATTTTTTGTACTCATAAGCATTTCATTTATTACATTCCTAAGTGCTCTCATTGAATATAGCTTACTGCTGTCATAAAATTTGAGCACAAGTACATAAAGGTTCCTAATATAGATTAATGCTCTATTGATAAGCATAACACATTGTGAAAAGGATTGTTTACATTGATAGCATTACATTGAATTAGTGGTTTGACAATGGGCTAGGTTGTTGCATTGCTCTCTAATATGAATACTAACACATTGCTTTCTTGTGAGTTCCATAATCTAAAAGATCATATTTTTTCACTAAGTAACTCAATCATCAATCTCAAGAGTTGAATATCTTATTGAATGGTTGTTATTGGTTAAGTTGGTAATTCAAATGATATTGGACTTGGGCGTCTTAATGTTTAGTCACTTGTTCCTTTTGGAGATCTAATTGTTCTAATCATCATTGTGGTAATCTCTTAATCAATTTTTTTCATTCTTGTATTGTCTCTAAGGAACCTTGGCTAATTGTTCAAAGTAATATCATAGACAAGTGCTCTAATCTTTCTTATAGCCATTATTGTCATTTATTTTTCATGGTTAAATTGTATATATATTGTGGATGATAATTTTATCTTTACATATTGATGAATTGTTATAAAGAGCATTAACCCTTGTTTTGAGCAATTATCTCTTGGTTACATTGGATATTGTTGAAATTTCTAAGCATTACCGATTAGAAATTTAATTTGTATTCTTCTGGTTTATTTCTTCTACTTGTTAATTACGAACAAGTTATTTAAAACATATAAAAAACGAAATAAATACAATACAGTCTCAACCATCTATAGATCAACAACTAAAAGTAAACAAACACACAAGTGACACCATTATTTTTTGGACAACTCGTCCTTGGAAAAACCCAATGCGGGAAAACGATTGCAGCAATTATGAGGGTTTATTATTATGCAATATATCCTTGAGTACAATTGGGTGCCAAACTGGTTCACCCGACAGAGAAAAACAACTGGTAGTAATACCTCTCTATTTGCAAGCAGGTATTCAGAAAACCTGCCCAACGAAACCCTCTCCAGCAACACTGAAGCACTGCGTTAGCCCTCCTGGCCTTTGCGTCAGCTTCAGAACTCTCTGCGTCAGCCCTCTGAGGCACTGTGCAGCCTCTGGGACCCTCTGCGTCACTCCTACTGCCCTTTGCATGGATGACGTAGACCCTATGGCCTCTGCGCTACTACTGGGCTCTGCGTGGCCTATTCTGGCTTCTGCGTCTGCCGCTCTACCTCTGCATTGGTCTCTCGGCACTATCTCTGCCTCTCTATCTAGTACTCACTGCTCCTCGCTGCTAATCACTGATTCGACTTTACTTAGCAACCCTGGTCTAGTAAATCGAATGACTGATCACTTTGGTGTATTCTCCAATTCACCCTCAAGCCTCCTCTTATACTTTTCCTATTGGTCCTTCAATGACCGAGATTACATCTCTAATCAATGACTAAGATTAGATTTGGCTTGATCCACGACTTTTGGAACCTTCTAACCCAGCTTTATATTAATACCCGTTAATATTTTATTTTTCCTAAGTTTAGACTGAGGAACTCCATTAAAAATATTAATTATTATAATATCTTCCAAACTGGGTACAATTTGTCTTGAGTACTCTATCTTGTGGTTAAGATTGTCCTTCATGCGTTAATTAAGTACTCTTTCATCATAACCAAAGATCAATTGTAACTACGTACCCAAGATCATAAGCAATCTTAACTCAAAAACACTCAATCATCTTGCATTTGCATTTTAGGCCTAGTCTTGCATTAATAAATTGACCTCCAAGCCTAAGCTTGGTTGATAGAAAGATAGGAACACCCTTCATCTTGTAGCTTGCGAAGGATAGAACCTCTCTAGTGGTTAACACGGTGACCTTGCAGTTGTTAGAGCCACAGTCTCTGCAGCGCCAGAGGCATCGAGAGGTTAGATTTCAAGGGGAGGTATCGTTAACCAAGCCTTTGCTTGCTTCGCCTTAATTTCTCTCTACAACCTACTTTAGAGGCTAGCCTCAAAATAGCTAAGGATTAAGGGTTTCACTTGGTTAGGCATTTAACTAAAATACACCACGATCTTGTATCCCACCTAGATTGTAGGATTTGCATCTCATATAGGATAGCTAAGCATCTCTTAAGCAGCGACTGTTTATCCAGTAATTTGGGACTTAATCGACACAAATAAATTAATTGATTCCATAAGGCACTGATCTTACTAAAATCCAATCTGATCTATTAAATTGCTAAAGTCAACCAAGTGGCTAGGCCATTCAATCATGTCTCTTGGATTTGTTGGTTGCCAACAAATCTCGCATTCTCAAATTTCGTAGGGACTACCCCCAATAACCTGTTGTTGGGAGACAACTAGAACGGAGAGGGTCGGGATCAGAGTAACAACCCCACCCTGAGTCATTGTTGCAACATGCTTGTACAATTCGAGAGACAACATGCGTCATTAGGGCTATTCGTTCTCTTTGAAAGCCTATATATAAGAAACCATTCGACTTCATTTGGAGACTCACTTGCTCATTCAATCAAGGAAGAAAAGATAAGAAGCAAGAAGACAAGTGAAGGGCTAGAAGAAAGAAGGAAAGACAAAATTTTGATTTTCTCCCTCTCTATCTCTCGCATGTGCGAAGGAGGCAGGGTTTTGTATCTAAAGGGATGAAATTTCTGAACTATAAAAGAAGGAACAAAATCTGAAGTAACAAAGTCAAATTGATCATCTACAAGCCTTTGAAGAAGCAACCCAAGTGAAGGAAAGGGGAAGCCTAAAAGAGCCCTAATCACCCACATGTGCAAAGTTGTAGCAAATTGTAGGAGGGCCGAAGTTACAGGTCTGCAGTAGGGGCCGAAGTTTGTTGTTGGGGGTTGAAGTATGTTGCTAGAGGTTGAAGTTGAGCATTTGGAAGAGATTTGACTTGGTTTGACTTGGTGAAGAGAAGCACATCCTCAAGAAGGTTGACTTGGTATTGGAAGGGTCTTGGTCTTGGGTCTAAGGGTCTTGGAATTCACTATTTGAAGATTGTATAAGAAGAGAAGATATTTTTGTGGCTTTTCCTCTAGGAGAGGTTTTGGCCTTGGCTAGCAGCCTACATCTTGTGTCCATTTGTTCTATTGATCTTCATGTTTTCGTAGTTGTTTGATGATAATAACACTATAATAATAAGAGAAAAAGAAGCTAATCATAAAGAAGCGTAAAAGAATATCACAAGTAGTTATCAAGTTAAAGAGAAATCACTTTAATTTAAGCCCTATTGATTTCTCAACAAGAATAACCCACATAAGTTCTGAAATGCTTAAGAGATTTGCTTTTCGATAGTACTATAATTTAGCTTAGAACTCTGAAGCGACCTACTCATGAAAGAAATCGGTTTCTCATGTCCTTCCCTATTCTTTTGAAGCAACACACCCGCAATAGTGTCCTTCGAAGCAAAGGAAAAGATCATAAACTACTTTGAATAATCCGGGCTAACTAAAATAGGAGCCTTCACAATAGAACCCTTGATTTCCTGAAAAGCCTTCCTACCCTCATCTGTCCATACATATTTTGCATCTTTCTTCAAGAGACTTCGAATAGGCTTAACAATTTCTGCATAGTTTGGAATAAACCTCCTAAGAAAGTTAATCATTCCTAGGAAGCACTGAAGGGATTTAATGTTATGAGGCAAGGAAATATTTTGAATTGCCTCAATTCTTTCAGGATTGGTTTTGATCCCATCCTTAGAGATGATGTGACAAAGTAATTTACCCTCAGTTACTCCAAACGCAAACTTAGAAGGATTCAAGGAAATTCCATATTCTCTGCACCTGTCAAAGATTTTCCTTAGATGATCAATGTGAGCAAGTCCATCTTTTGAAAACACTGTAAGATCATCTTGATAAATCTCGATAATTTTACCAATTAAACCCTTAAAGGCATAATCCATAGCCCTCTGAAATGTTGTTCTAGCATTGGTCAGCCCAAAGGGCATCTTGATATACTCAAAATTTCCCCATGGTGTGGTGAAAATATTCTTATGTCTATCTTCCTTCTTCACCCAGACTTGGTTATAACCTGAGAAACCATCTAACAATGACATCATGCCTGACCTAGTTACCCTTTGTAGCAAAGTCTGCATATTAGGCAAGGGGTAATTATCTTTCTTACAGGCTAAGTTAAGGTTTCTAAAGTCAACACAAAGTCTAATCGATCCATTCTTTTTCCTAACAATCACCAAATTTGAACACCATAACAAATGATGAGTATGCACAATAATTCCAGCTGCAAGCATTTTTTGAAGCTCTTTCTGAACCAAGGGGGCCAACTTACGATTAATTTGCCTAAGTTTCTGACGAAATGGTTTAGCATTTTCATCCTTCGAAGGGATAGTATGTTCCATAACATATTCCCTGTAACCTTTCAACTCATAGTAGGAGAATGCTAACACATCTCTATATTCATGAAGTAAATCAACTAATTTCTTCCTTTCTTCCTCACTAGTACCTTTACCAATTTTAACAATCTTAGGATCATCCAAGGTACCATTTTTTACTTCAATGAATTCCCTTGGATCAATCTTCTTTTCCTCTTTCCTCTTTGTGGCATCATGCCTATCAAAGAGTCACTCCAAGGCTACCTGACCCCTGGGAGTAGGATTTGTTACATCATTACTCTCTGTATAATTACATCCTTCCTCCTTGTAGCCAATTTTAAAATCCTCAAATTCTTTTAAATTATTCAGAAAACGAATTACTTGACTTTCATCATTAAACACTTGCCAATGCTCAACATTATCAGGAATCGAAGGCCTAAACATTACCTCCATCTTAACTTTATCATTTACCAATCCATCGGAAAGCTACAAAGTGGATGCTGCTACTGCAAGCTCATCAACATGGCTATTCTTTTCTCTAGGGACAGTCTCAATGTTAAGAGCATCAAAAAGTTCCATAGTGTCCCAGACTGCATTTCAATATTTCCTGAGCCTATCATTCTTACAAGCAAACTTATTTTTGACTTGCATAATGACAAAATCAGAGTCTCTGCCCTTTGGCCAATATCATCCCTTCAATGTTTGACTTTATCACTTTAGAACTTCTTAATATATGTGTTACCTGGCTGTAACTTTACTTGCAACATGGTAACTATTATGAAACTATGCTTAAATAGTGAATACAGACAAACAACAATGTAGATTATCCAAAGCAAACTCCTTATTTGAAGATAGTGAATGTATATTAGCAAGATGCCTAATTAATCAAGACAATGTAAATTACTAAATACTCTAAGAAATTATGCGGTGTCAAACTGATTTAGTTGTACAATGGACATCCTTGATGTCATTTCTGTTGACAATTCAGATTTCATATTGCTCATGCATGGTGCTTAGAGGAATTTCCTTTGCTCACGCGTGTTGCTTGTGACAACCTGTAAGATTATTTTTTTGCTGTGGAAATGTATGTTTATTCTTCTTGGATGTTCTTATGCGCTGTGCATTCTTACAACATAAGGGAATATGCTTCTGTTTCTCACATCCTCAATGTCACATATATTGCTTTTCCTTTGAATCATATCATTTTTGATTTTTGAGTATTATATGTTTTAAATGTTCTGGAGTTTTACTGTTCAATTTATGGTTCACGATGTAATTTGTATAATGTAATGTGAATGCATGTGTATGTGAATATGGAGTGCTTATCAAAGTTGATGAAGCAGGTCAGACGTTTGTGGTTTTCAAGAGACCAATGAAAGGCCATGGAAGAGAAATGATTCAATTTGGTGTTCCTAGTATCGATGCACCATTGGAAGAAGAAATCAAAACAGGAAGAGTAAAAGGTATGTTACTTCTTCATTATTAGGGTCAAGATTTCATTATGACAAGGATTGGTGGTCATGACATGCACTGGTAAAGTTTTGTTCTCCAAATTTTCAATCTTTCACTTAGATACATTGCTCACTAGCAAATACTTGTGTGAATGCCCACACATTTATGTGCATGCAAGTGTACATATGCATATCTGTCTATCTTACCAAAAACAGTACAACAGGGGACTTTTTCTCTAAGAAACGATCAAGAAACAAAAGCATGATGGAAAATCCATTTCTTGGGCATCGCTCTGTCCATGGCAGCATTTTGAAAACAATTTAAATAAGAGACGGGAGGAGAAAAATACAAACATTCCAGTATAATTACAATTTAATTTATAACATTGATACATTGCGTAATGGTGTATCATATTTGAGAATTGAAATTGACTACATAATGGTGTATTATTTTAATCCTTGATGAACTAGATTCTTTCCTATGTATATGCATAGTGTGTGTGGGGAGGGTGTGTGTGTGTTTCTTTTCCAAAACCCTCTAGCCCTTGTTTTGTTTTCATTTCCTCTTTTCTTGTTTCTTTTTTCTGGGAACATAATGTGTATCGATTTATGCAAACACATGCACACATAGAGGGAGAGAATTGAATTGAATTGACTTTTATTAAGACAATTATGTTGTGAACTGTCCTATGGGATGGAACACTTGTATCTGATGCAAAATTCCAAGCTACAATAAGGAGACAAGATACATAACATGATACAAAGACGTTTTTGACTACTCAACTGGGTTTGGCCTTATTCTTTCCATGGACACATCTCCTAGACAGGTTGGATTGGCTTTCAATAACTTGTAAGGCACATTATCCTTGAGGCTCCCATGTCTACTTGGCCCTTTCGGAACACTCAGCCCAACTGCTATTTTCTTTGCATTACTGAAGTGGTTTATGCCTCACAATGTGGTAGGAAATGCTGCTTGTTCTCCACCTCTCCCTATATGTGTACTGGACATGGCCTATTTTTCCATTCTTTCTTTTGTTTCACACCAAAGCTTGTGGGAATTGGTTCTTAGTTGAGCCAAAAATTATATTTGTCTGCACAGGATGTTCAGTTTCTAGTAGTCCTGCTCTTCCTCCAGATGAAATTATCCATACTTGCTTCTTCTTGTGTTTCTTTTTCATTTCCTTGTTCTGTAGCACTCATGTATGACATTGTCAAAAGAACAACCAATTTTTTAAGTTTGAAATTAAGCTGTATATGATATTTAAAATCAAATTGAATGAAATTATGGATATTTCTGTCCATGAGACAATGTTGATGTATGGATATTCAATTATTGTGAATTATCAAAATTCATGTCCTTGGAATAAAAGTGAATTTTGAAAAATCTTGGAAGCATTCTAACAGGTCCTGTTACCTCTCTTTCACCAGAGGTACCGCTAAGCTTTTGACCATTGCCATCTGTAAGCCCAAATGTGTGCAATTTATAGCCTTGTAAAGCCATGTGCAATGAAGTGTAAAAGTGTATCCTAGATCCCCAATGTTGGACGATCATGGGCAGTGTTTTTAGCTTTGTCTTCATGGTGCTTAGTTTTGTGGCTCTGCTGACTATCCCCTAGTGGGCTGTAATTCCTTGCCTTGATGGGATTCCTATATCCTAGGTTGGTATGTGGGCATTGTGAAAATTTCATCTATTGCAGCAACTGGAAATTATTCTCCTAACTGTAAATTAAATTATGCAGTTTATTTGCTACGACAAACAATGAATAAATTCATAACTGCAATTTTCACCATAAAAATATTGCGGAAAATAAAAGAATGGAAACTTAGAAATTCTAGCACACGTAAGAATTTTGACACAGTTATTTTTGGACAATTGTCCCCTGAAAAATCCATCGTGGGAAAACCAGTGCAGCAGATGAGGGTTTTATTATTATTTTTAAGTAGCAATTCCGAGTACAATAATTTAGATGCTCTACTGGCAATCTTATCTAAGGAAAATACTAGCAAAATTATGATGAGAATTTTCTCTCACCCCACAACTAATTTCTGCCAGCATTGAAAATATCGGTATCGACAAAATATTGGCGAGGGTCCAGAAAATATCTTATCGGCAATATCGGCGAAAATATCGACAAATATCAGCAAGCATAAAAAATGCGTAATATATTCATTTCTTTCAGATTTCTAAACATATAAAGCAATAACAACATGAATTAAACACATTGGCACATAAATATGAAGAAGGCACTGATATATATGATGTCAAATAGAAATGATACATCAAACTTCAAAGGCGATCCCTGATAATTGTCTAATCAAGGACTCAAAAAAAATAACATCACATATCCTACTGATCCCTGATAATTGTCTAGTCAAGGACTCAAACAAAATAACATCACATATATAAAACTTTAAAAGTATTTCATCATCATGAGCTATAAACTTATATGTAGCAAAAATTGCAAAATAAATAAAACTAGCAGATATCTATCTGAGACCATTGGCCTCTCCCTAGCAACTTTCTTTCTGTCTTGTTCAACAATTGCTTCAAGAGCTTTTTGTATAACCTCTGCACTAGAAACCATACAAGGCATTACATCTGCATCATGTGCAAAGAGTCTAGGCAGATGGTATTTCAATTGTGTAACCCCTCCTGACAGCTTGGTCCCACACAATTTGCATGATATATATGCTTGATTTGCCCCACCAACAACCTCCCCATACTCACAAAATGGGTCCAAGACTTTTGGCATATTTGACATTTGTAGTGAACTAATTCAAACCTAGGGCACAAAAAAAACAAAAAATTGGCATTAAACCCCCCAACACAAAAAATAATAAGTAATAACCACCTCATTTAAAAAAATTTACTACATTATTTGCATTTTGCAATGTGAATGAAAAATGGCAATAAGAGGGTGCATAAGAAAGTTGAAAAAAAAATGAAGCTTGCTGTCTAAATATGGAGAAAACCCTAGAATTGGCTTATGGGCATGAAATCATAGCAAATGGAAAAAAACAAAGAAACAAAATGTTGGTAGGCAAAGAGGCAAGCAAGCATAACCCTAAATCTATGAAAAAATCATTAACATAGGGGTTTTTAAGAACATACCTGTTAATGGAAGAAATGAAGTTTGTCTCACTATTCTTCAACCTTTGATCCACAAAAAAATCTTAGTTGGTGGCGATAATCGTTGTTTGATCCTCAAACCCTCCTTGACAACCACCACAAAACTCTTCCCTTTCCTTCTCCAACACTCAGAAACAAAAATGAAGGAAAAAAAACATTTTTCTTTTTTCTAGCCGCGGCAAAACATGCCCGACGATATTTTATATCGTCTCGCGATATTTTGCCGAGATATCACGATATTTTCGGGAGCCAAAAATATCGCGATATTTCTGATATTCGGCGATATATCGCCAATATTATCTTCACTGATTTCTGCCACTGATATTGCCTCCTTAGTCACACACTGAACCTTTTGTGTCACCCTCTATGCAGTGCATGCGTAGAACCTCTAGGTATTTCAACATTCCTCTCATTGCCTCTTCCCGGGATTGGAATATTTCCTCTTGGAATGCTGCTAACCTCCTCTACCACTTGCTACTCACCTTTTGGCTTTATCTTCTCTGCTAAATCTCTACCACTCAGAAAATTGAATTGCCTTGACAACTAAGTATCTACATTGGTGTGTTCTCCATCACCCCATCGATCCCTTATTATATCTTCCTATTGGGACTCCAACGACCAAGATTTAATCTTAATCAATGGCTTAAATCATTTTTGGATCAATTTGTGTGAGTTTCTAGATGATTCTCACCTTATCTCAAATAATACTGCTTAATTTACCATATTCCCTAAGTTTAGACCTAGGAAATATTTAAAAAACGACTAATAATCTAATTGAGACACTTCTAGGTGGAATTTCCAGAAACAATTTCTTGGTTTTGGAGATCTTATGTATTCTAGCCTCTCCACTAAATTTCGTAGCTAGAGCACACCCGATGCTATAAAAACTAACACTCACTCTTAGCGAGGAATGTGTTCTAGTGCTACATACCCTGCCACAACACTCTGTCTCTGTATCATCCCCTGTCACGCTGCTGATGTTTGTATGTTGTTGCCCACAAACTACTGCATAATTCTGATGCTGCAGTTATGCTGCTGCTGACACTACCATATTGCTGCCAACACTGCATCTGCACTACAACTCCCTCTCATCTGTTGCTGCTGCAACGACAACATCTGCAACTGAAAATCGGTCCCTGCTACTGGAAGGGGTTCTCCACCATACCCATCTGTTCTCTGAAATAGACGAACTTAGACCACAATTTCTCCCTCCCGCATTCCTACACCAAAGGTGTGGGCTTCCCTCATCATAGCTACCCTTGTACCATGGCATGGGGCTTGGAGCCATCCCTCTGCCCCCACTCCGTTCCATCATTATTTCACATGACATCTGCCATCTGATGGATGTACCATGGAGCTGTCATTCCCTTATAGGTTGAAACCATCTAATAGGGTCCTTCATTAACTCCCTTGTCGAGAAAGGTAACATTAATACATGTATAAAGTCGATTTGGAAGGGCATGCCACTATGAAGTGCCTGTTACCACTCAATCTAGCAGGGGTCCTAGGAGGGGTTCCAAAGGGGCAACTACTAGGCCAAGTGGCAACAATGGGACAAGGACCCACTGTTACCTCAGTCAATGTCCCCTTCTCTTTATAGACTTTCACAGATGGGAGGAGTCCCATTATAAGGAAATCACTAGGAATGATGAATCAATGATTGGATAGGTAGTGATTTCAAGGGCCCATTCACAAGAGAGACTCAAATAATGGGGCTTACTTGCTTTAGAAGCAAGGGGAAGGGCTCTCTAAGAAAGGCTGAAGGGATGCTTAGACCTAGGGATTAGGGTATTCCTTAATGAGGGGTACCCTAGACTTGAGACTCCTTTTTAGAAACAAGGTTTCCAAGTGGCCTTGTAAGATAGGTGATGACAGAGATATGGGATTGCAAGGAATCCCAAGGGCACCCAAGCAAGAACTAGGGTTTTGGGTGAATCTTCCAACAAAGAGCCTAGGTCAAGCAAGGGGGAAGAAGGTATCGGTGATAGATGAAATCCCTTTGAGTTTTCAAGCATAGGAGATCCGCTAGAATGCCACTAACCTAGAAGAACCTAAATCCAACGATTTTGGAGCTACGGCTTGGTGTTTCTCACAAACTGACTGTAGGATTGGCTTCAAACTTGGAGGGCTAGTGGGAGACGCCCCAACGCAGTTCTTTGCCAACTTGCTCTGCAAATTGATGGCTCAAATGGAATTCGTTGGATGCCCTAGCTAGGTCATATAGGGTTAGGGCAAAAAAGTTGTAAGAAAGGGAAAATTTTAGGGTGATCATAAAGGATTCAAACTAGTGCCTAGCCAATTGTGGAAAATGGAGTCAAAGTGATTTTGATTTAGGAATTTTGCTCTTTCAAGGAACTTAGTTGCAACTTCTCATGCCTTAGAGAAGCAGCGACAAGGTCACAAGGATTTATACTTTGTCTTGTCATTTAATAGAGTTCATGGTGTAAAGAGCTAACCCACCCCTAGGAATGATTTGATTTTCTTGCCAAGATGAATGACATATGCAATGAGTGAAATTACCTAGTGTTTAAGAATTTCGCATCACAATGAGGGCACAAAAATATCCATAGCAATAATATTCCATACATTAGACAATAAGCATGCAAAATTTTGCATCAAAAGAGTACTTACAAGACAAAAGGATTATATCCATCCATTAAATTTGCAAGAATGAAGCTCCAAGATAAGAAAGCATGTATCCAAACATCAAAATGCATCAATTAATCTCTAATTCATCCATCAAAAGCAGGTCCGAAATCTTTTTCTCCAAAGTGATACAAATCCAAGTGACGATTAGAATAAAATGATCCTCTCATCAATATTTGTCATCCTCCAAGGGTTCGATTTGCCTAATTAGGCCCAATGATACCCCTAATAATAAAGTAATGTATAAATAACAACCCTTTGGTGACAAGCCCACCAAGATAGCTCCATAATATGAAAAATAAATCTCTTAAGAGGGCCAAAATGGTAGATAAATAGCTGTGAAGGTCATTGGAAGGCCTAGTGGAGTCCAATATGTGCCATAATGAGTAGAAAAGCTCCAACTATAGTGACAAAGGGGGTGGCCCCTTGATCTCCAAGCAAATGACCTGTGGTGCTCCCAATTGGTTGTGGGGGCACAAGAACATCCTCATGGGTCTCCAAGTAGATCGATCAAGCCTATATCTCATTTGTAAGGGCTGGAACAATGACGCAAGCCCTCCCTTTGTCTCCCATGGTGAGACACAACCCCATATGGGCCCTGGATCAACTGCCAAGTGTGTGGTGCAACTGTGTAGCCGGCTGGGCAAGGTGTTCAAGGTGCATCATCATCATCAAATAGGTGGAACACGAGTGAGCAATGGATGGTACTGAAGGATCCCATGGCATGGCTATTGGCTCTCTGCTATAGTGGAGGCCCATGGATCTCAACGCACACCCTGCAAATGCCAATATGATTCTCTGAAGGGCTTGGTCCCTGTATAGGGAGACCAAACCCCAATATGAAGACCCATCTGCAATCCTGTATAAGATCCAATGCGTCTCCTCACCTTCTAGTACAACAAATCTTTAGTGTAATTGAGTAAATAAGCTTACAAACCATGGGACCAAGTAGACATTACATAATGACATGCCCTTCCATAATGGGCTTTAGAGTGTCGAAGTGTCTCCAAGTTTAAGAAGGAGGTTAACCAATGACCCTATTATGTGGTTTCAACCTCTAAGCTAAGTCACCAGGTTCGTGTTTGAGTTTGAGTTCAGTGACCATGAAATTCGAATAAAGTTCGACAACTAAAATTTTGTCGATAAAATTCGACATATAGAAATTCGAAAAAAAATGTATATATTATATATATATATATATATATATATATATATATATAATATAAATCAATTTAAAGTCAATTCAAATAATTTTTTGGCTTAGCAAGAGAACAAAGGCTAGAAAATTTATTAAATTTTATAAATTATGTGTGATCAATTTTGGTCATTTTCAAGCCTTTTAATGTTAATCTTTATTGTAATTATCGTCCAAATTATATGCTTTAGAATCTACAGGTGAATATATTGGCAATGCTTTCCAATAATTTCTCATATCTCAAGGCATATCTTGCTAAAGAACTATTCCTTACACTGCACAGTAAAATGTAGTAACAACACGGAAGAATAGGGCTATCATGGAGATGGTTGGTGGCTTGCTTCACTCCAAGAAAATGAAACTTCCATTTTGGGAATAGATTGCTGTTTCCACAATCCATGTCATTAATAGAACATCTACTCGTCCTCTCACAAATATGACTCCATATGAGAAATGGTATGGCAGCAAACATCCTATTTCACATTTCAAAATTTCTGGATCTGCTGCATGGGCTTATGCTCCTAATGATAGACAAAACCCATCAGCATCTCTAGACTCCTAGTACACTTTAATTGGTGAAAACGAAACTTTCAGGGATACTGCCTTTAAGGTCCCACCACTCATAGAGTGGTTGAATATAGAGAGGCTATTTTAATAAAGTTTCTACTCATGAACAACCAAGATCTCTCTCGCCGTCACTAAATTTGAAAACAAAAAAGAGGAGCTCTGTTGATTTTTAGCTTTGTCAATCACTGAATTTATGATAAAACAATTTACAAATGTACATGATGCAAAATCAAATGGAATAAGCTGAAAATTATTTTTGAGATTGTTGATGAGGCTTGTATAATGTATTTAAAGCATGTAGTTTATGCCACAGAAAATGGACACTAAAGTACAATAATTAACCATGACTAGATTGGTCAGTAATGAATTTGAAATGGTTGGTGTTTACATAAAAGATAAGGAGTCCGTAAATTTAACACTAAGAGCCTTACCATCATCTTATAAACCCTTCAAAACCCTTTTGAAATTAATTGGGAAAGTGAGAAAGCTGAGAAGAGCTTTTTATTTGCTAATGAAGAAAGAGTATGACTTGTGCCAAGAGGAAAGCGCATCTGACAAAGCCTCGTATGGTAAATGGGGAATAGCAACAAAATCAGAAGCAGAAAAAACCAAACAGTTGCCATAAAGGTAACTCTTCAAATGCAAAAGACTGTTTCATTTTGTTAAAAAGTTGAGCATTTTCAAAAGGATTGAGATAATAGTAAATAATAGTAAATAACCTTCAAAAGGATGCCAAGAACCTTTATCATTTATGACAGCAGCCAACTTTAATACCAAGTGCTGAAAACTGTCCTAAAATCACCACTCCTTTTCAGGTTAGATTGAAGCAAGCAAACAGTAGAAATAAACTTAAGTCTCTAATATGTTTTCAGACCTCTTTTCGTTTATGATAGTGAGCAGTAAACCATGAAGTGAGTCAATAATGGGAGCAATTCGTTCCTCAATATATCAAAATATAATTATATATAAACTCAAAAGTTTAAACTTTAAAGTAGCTTGGCAGTTTTAGAAGTTCATGCAAAAAGTAAACTAGAAATCTAAAACAGGAACACAAGTTTTATTCTTGATGTTCCTGTTGCTCACTTGTTATATCAAAAAGTTCTATGTCATCAAGAGCAGTATGAGTTGTGAATCCGCTAGATGCTTCAGCACCAAATTCATTAGTGAATTCCCTGTCAGTGTTTATGTCACTATCAATGTACAAATTAGCATCATCCATTGTTGCATTTGGAATAGGATTGATCCACGGAGTAGAAGAATTGGATCACTCTTTAGCCACATTCTTCAATGCCAATTGCAAGTTACTACGAACATAAACAAGATCTTCTAATCTTCCAGATAACAATCTATTTCTTTTTTTGGAATGAATGTGGTCAAAGGAACTCCAATTCCTTTCACATGCTGATGCACTTGTTCCATGGCTTAAGATAAGAATTGCAAAATTTTGCAATTCTGGTGCCCCTGAACCATAAAATTCCCACCATACTACTGGATCACTTCTGCTACTATCATACTTTGCTGATTGTGTTCCAAATAACCCTTCTTCTAACCTGTATGCCCCTCAACTGACTTATGATCAAACCTGCAATATCTGGATCTGGATTTAGCTTCTCAATAGACTGGATAAGTCCATTCATGATTTCTTCATCCCTATGTCTTGGTAACCCAAACAATCTAGGGTCCAAATAGCATGCTGCTGCATGTAATGGACTATGCATCATCTTCCATCTATGATCAATTAAATCCCATATCTCCTTGTAATCAGCTTACACATTATTAAAAGCAGTTGCAATGGTCTCATTGCAACGATCAATGCTTTCATAAACAAATCCCATACAAGGTTTGTCACCATCAACCATGCGGAGCACATTAATAATTGGGCCACAAATTTTTAAAACCTTGTTTGCATTTTCCCAAAAGCCATTATTGTGCACTATTTGTTCAACATTTTCCCCCTTAGCTTCTTTTGAGAGGGTAGATCTCTCCCACTCAATGTTGCAAAAAACAGCTCTTAGGCTCGCTTTCCTCAACAACTCTTTTCAAAGTAATATAAAAAGTGGCCAACCTTGTATCACAAGGCCTCAACAACTCTTTTGATGCATTCTTCCTGTATATGCTCAAAGTGAGACGATGGTTGATGATGAAGTTTGAAATTGTTTTGGCTCTTCGGATTGTTTCATTGACCCAAAGAAATTTGGCTAAGTCATGCAACATTAAATCCAAGCAGTGAGCTGCATAAGGGGTCCAATAAATCTGATTATATTTTTCCATAATCAGCTTCCCTACACCAACACAATTTGATGCATTATCTGTAACAACATGAACAACATTTTCCACCCCAACCTCTTGAATCGCTTCATCCAAAATTCCAAAAATAAATTCTGATGTCTTCACTTGATCCATTGCGTTTATTGCCTTCAAGAAAAGTACCCCTTGAGGACAATAAACAAGCACATTGATTAATGGGCAATGACACAAATCTGACCAACCATCACTCAAAATTGTGCATCCTGTAAGCTTCCAAGACTCTTTAATATCAGCCAACTTTCTTGTCACTCTGTCTTTTGTTCTCTTTAGCAAAGTTGTCCTTAAAGCTTCAGATCCGGGAGGAACATAGCCCTTCCCAAAATCAATGGCCTTTTTAATTACATTTTTAAAAGATGGACTTCTCGCCACATTAAAGGGAATTGCACATGCATAAAAATATTTAGCAACAACATCATCAACTTCCTGTTTCTCAACAGGTTTCCAGAATTGATTTAATGTTCTCGTTCCACCTGTTTTTGCTTGAGTAGAACTTGATCCACCAATGTTTGAAATTGAATTAATGGTGTTGGAGGAAGACATGGCAAGCTCCCTCTCAATTCGCTGCCTCTTATTTACCCTTTTCTGCTTTTGCATCTGTGAATTGGAATGGTCTTTCTGCACTGTGGCTTTTTGTTCATCGGTGATTTTAGTGCAGGCTTTAACACCCCCTCCACTTCCATTGCTAATACCGAGAAGGTGATCCACTGATCTAGTTAAAGTGCCAGTGAAATTATGTCCACATAGCTGACATGAAAGATTAAAACCATATTTTTGGACAAAATTCCAAGCTACAACAGTTGATTTTGGGGGTGCCATTGAAATTTGAAGGTTCTGAACCTCTGATTGTTGAAAATTGGTGAAGACTTGAAGTCTGAAATCCCTGCAATTTTTTTTGAAATTACATTTTCATTAGTTAGAAAAAGGAAAAGTGATTCAAAACAGTTTTCTTACATAGGCCATACAAAAGTGATTCAAAACAGTGTACTGCTGTAGCTTTTTATTTTCTTACACAGGCCATACACTTTAGATCTAAAAGATTTAATGACCCTAACTGTTTTTAGTTAAAATTCAGTCAATTAACTAAAAACAGTTTAGGAAAGTTCAGTCAATTAACTTAAAACAGCTTAGAATTTTCATAGCAGGCCTAAGGCCATACACTTCACTATTCAGATCTAATTGTTTTTAAATTTTAGCATGTATCAAATTTCAATGTGGAGTTGAATACAACGTTGAGCAGGAATCATATCACATTTCTGTGTAAGTGAACTTTCTACCTTCAAGCTTCTTGCACAGAAACTTGGAACTTGGAAGTTCAATTGAAGCTTAATGAAAGTGTGTTTCAAATTGGAATGTCTTTTCAGAAACACTGCATCATAGTTTTGTTTTACATGACTTCCAGTACCAAGCAAGTGGAAATAAGTTATAAGATTTATGTAAATATAAATGCTGCTGAAGGCAAGAAAAGAAACAAAACGAACAGTTCAACTACAATGACTTTTAAATGAAATTTCACATTGAAAAAAGTTCAGATGTGGGATTGCATTATTAGTAACTCTTGCTAAACAGAGTCTTAATTCCATGACATTAAAACAGAGGCTGACTCCATGGAGTGTAGAGGCTGTAGCCTGTAGCTGATGATTGATCTAACCGCTAAATGAATGCTTTGTTTTCAAAGATGGCAAAAGAAGTACCATAATTTGTTTGCACTGCAAGAAAAATGATTACAATTTACATTCAAAAGGAATGGTGAAAGCTAAGTTGCAGGAAACGTGGGTCTAGGGTCCGTTTCCGTACGGAAACGAAACGGAAACGCGTTTCCGCGTACCGTACGGTGTGGAAACGCGTTTCCGTCCATACGGGCGCGTTTCCAGGCGTTTCCACACGTTTCCACGCCGTACGGGCCCCGTTTCCCACAAAATAACACTTGT